>PYAF01004902.1:896578-916349 GCA_007407185.1 Glycine tomentella
ATTAAAAGCATCATTTCCATACATGTGAGAGAACATATCAGGGACGCCATGTTCATGATAATATCTACAACTATTTCCATGCTTACAAAACCCTTTGTTGAAATAGTGACAGGTCTTGACTGGAAATTCAAACCTTCTACCATTTTTGCCACCCAAATTACTAGCTGATGAAGCATCTAAGCCATAGTAATCATTAGCAATCCCAGAAGTCCCGGAATTCATAGTATCCATATGATTCTCTAAACTGAACAAAGGGGTCTGCTTTTGAAGTTCTGAGATAGAATCCAAATAACCCAGTGCCATGAATTCTGCATTAGTATTGCTAGCAGACTGAGGATCCCAATAGGGAGATTGAACCGGGAAGCTTGCTGGTGAAGTAGGAGTGCCAGGGGTGATTACTGAAGTAGGGGAGATTACTGACAAATGGCTTAAACATTGTTGAGAGTTGATGGGAAGTGAAATTGGCTGAATGGCTGATCTAGCAACCAGCCTTTGAAGCTTGGTTCTCGCCTCGTAAGCCACGCCACGAATTAAATGGTCTGGCAGTGAAGCCAATTTCACCATGTCTTGCTCACCATGGTCGTGGAGAAGGAGATACCCTATGATCTTTGTAGCATGCTCAGGCTCAAATCTCTGAAGTTTATCAAAAACAATCCTTGTGTACTCCGAAATATCCATAGCTTTTCGTTACTTCAAGAAGTCAAAACAACCTTAACAGAAATGAACAAGCACTGTTGAGAAAATAGACATAGTGATACACAATTGCAGATTGAGCATAATTTAAAAATGATAAAAATAAAAGAAGTCATATCGTAAGAAGAAGAAATTAAAAATCCAATCTAATAAATGATACAAATGGCAAAAATATATGGAAAAAAAAAAAAAAGAACAAGATGATCAAAAGATTCAATAAATCCCATAAAACAAAATAAAAGTGATGTTCTTCAACGCAAAGTTATCCTAGCTAGTCCATGAATGCAGTTATAAGCAACTGTCAGCCTATTATGACATAGATGCAGCCTTTTAGGCAAGAAACACAAACTTCATGCTACTCTAGATTTTCTTCAAAAAAAATAATGTATTTCAATACAGAGCATAAATTATTTTCTTTCCTAATTTGGAAATGAATATTAAATAGCCTGAGAAAAAGTCAAATGCCCAAAAAGGTAAAAAGTTATTAAAAGTTGAAAACTAGCTATATCATTTGCTAAGTAAAAGCATGTGCTATCATACTAGGTTTCCAAATTTGATTTAGGACCTGGATTGCCTATAGTGACTTTTGTCACAAGTCATGACAGAGGCTGAATTTTTTTTCTTATATATATTAATTTTGTAAAAAGATGAAAAATAAAATTAAGGTTTGAGATTCTCCATTCTCTCAATGCAGAGAATCCTCATCCGATCAACAACAACCCCTCCCCCCAAAAGAAAAAGGAAAGCATATGAATAATGAATAATTAAAAATCTAGCAAGGTTCATACCCATCAAACAACAGAAGGAGATTAACAATCTGCAAGTGCTTCAAGGCACAGATCTTTTCAAAACCTTTTTTCTCTCTCCTACAAATCCCAGAGTTTCACATCAAATTCAGAGACCAACACTCGCACACTAACACTCTCAGTTATATGACTCATTCACTGTGCTGACTCATCTATATTTGGGCTTCTTTATACCCATTTTTGAAAATCAACATCTATTAACAAATCACATATATATCAGGCAAATTATTTTGCTTAATTCTCGTAGTCCGTGACTGCTTCTTGAACTACCCCAGTTACCAAAACACCCTTCAATTTTATTTTTTTTTTAAAAGTTAACCAATTTTATATATATTAATAAATAATAACAATAATAAATAGATAATATTTCGGAATCACCAATGTCCTAAATTTAGGACTTGATCAAATGCACAGGTCCGCAACATGTGTTTGTCACAAACGTAGCTTTTTGTTGTATCACTAGGGAGAAAAATTAAAATAAGGAATTGAGGCCCAGTTGAATCTGTATCACTGTGTTGGATCCTTGAGATTCTGAAACTCAGATTTTGTTGGTTGGGGACCATGGAAACATAGGCGGATTCTAATATGAAGTCATAAATTATTTCCTCACCGGTGAGGCACAAGATATCATTGTAGGATATATTATCAAAAATTCATCAGATGATATGTATTACTTGTTACCGGAAAAAATTGTAATCCATTTTTGTTATAACTTTTTTATATATTTTAATTAATTTTTAATCAAATAAATTCATCCACGTGTCGATGGCTTGTTTGATGAATTCGAGGTGTTTATGCAATTCGTTGTTCCTGTTCTTGAAGGCTTGTATCGCAACAGCGAGGTCGTTGATTTCGTTCACTGATTTCGCCAATTTGGTGCTATTGTCATTTTCGTTTTCTGGCGACAACCACGACGAACAGTATGCGGCCAGGCGACAATGGATGGAACGGATCTATAAAAAATGAAAGTGATATTTTTATTTGGGTAACTATTTGACAAATCAAAATTAGAACATTTGGGTGACTTTTGTTTTGTTGATTAATTCTTCTACTTTACTTTTCTTTCTTCTGTAATTGATGCATGTTGAATGAATGAGATTCAATTTGATTTCTAGTTACTCATTTAAGCATTTCTTTGCACCTTCGATGGATTCAAGCTGGAATTTCAATGGTGAGTGTGAGTGGAAGAAGAAGTGAAATGTTGCGAAGAGGCATTTTTTTGCCAAAAATTGTGGCGAGCGAGCGAGTCCCTTGATGAAGACGGGGACGAGTTTCGGGTCAGATCCTTGGAGTGCGATGAGGAGCTCGAGGGAGGAGCAAGGGGCAGCGATGGCAGAATCGTGGACGGCGACGAGGCGACGAAGCCTAGTCCCTGATTGAAAAAATGGCTTTTGAACCGAATTGTAGAACTTTAAACTCTTTATTTATTATCCATAAACTGTATGTATTAGGGAAAGTTAAGATATGATTTAATTTGATTTGATTTAGGATTCAAATTTGGAATAATTTAAGATTTAACATTTGGGATGAAATTGATAAAATCTGAAAATTAAGATTTCGGTATGCAGAAATTTTTCCCCACAAAATCGAAGGGTCCTTTTGTTTTTAACAATTCAAGAGACTATATATTTATGAAAAAAGGTTATGAATTTATTATATAAAATAATTTTATATTATTATTTAATCATAATTTATTATATATGATAAGTTTATTAATTTTTATAATAATTAACTAAAAGTTATATTAATAATAAATTGTGATTGTATGATAAGTTATTTTATATTATTAATGCATACCCATTAAATTCTATATTTATAATGATAATGTATAATTTGATTGAGTATAATATTAAATGTGAATTAAACTACATCAATTTTTTGTTGTTTATTTTAATTTTTTTTTGTAGTAATTTATTTTAATAGTTTATTAATTTTTAAACTTTCAATTTTTTATTTAATAACTAACAAAATATTAGACTAAATTACATTTTTAATATTTTAAGTATGATAATTATGTGATTTTAGTCCCTTAAGTTAAAATTGTGTCAATTAGGTCCTCAGGTATTGTAAATGTGTGATTATAGTTTCCTATATTTTAATTGTGCCAATTGCCCCCTGTGTATATTAATTGTGTGATTTTAGTCCCTTAAATTTTGTAAGTTAGAACTGGAACTATATTTTAGGGATATAAATTGCACAATTACAATATTTGGGGACTAAAAGTACTCATTTGCCATACTTGAGGAATCTGATTGGCACAATTAAAATCTAGGAACTAAAATCACACAATTACGAAACTTGTGAAACTCAATTGACACAATTAAATCTTGAGGGAGAAAAAATGCTATGAAGAAAAAATAGTTTAATAATTAATTGAGTCATGTTTAAGTATTGAAAATTACATTTACATGATCACCAATGCCCTATATATTGCACAACAAAAATACTTATTTTTATGTACTTTTAATTCATGACAAGTAATTTAAAAAAAATTATCAAATATTATAATTAAAATTCATAATAAAATATTTTAAATATATAAATTATATTTTATATTTATAACAAATAATTAAATTAATATATAATGCTATTTTTAAATTTTGAGACTAAAATGTGGTTAAAAAAAAGTACACATATAAAGATAAAAAAAAAAAAGGGTAGCTTCAGATGATTGAATGACAATTTTTTTGGCTAGCTGCATACAACCTGTTAAGGAAACGAGACAAATTAGTGTTAAGAAAGTTAATGTACCTCTCATTGAATATTCCTACGAAGTTTCATTATTTTTTGGGATTGACTTTAGGCTTTTGTGCGTAACTTAGGTGAAGGGCAAATAAGGTCCTTTTGGAAGCCTTGAGTCATTACCCATTAGTGAAATAGCATTATGCCTAGTTCTAATCAGAGATGAAAATGGAGCAGCATGTTTATTAAGCGTGTTTAGTTTGATATGTTTAAGGTTTGATTTGACTTATTTATTATAAAAAGGTTAGATTCAAGCTTTAAAAAATATTTGTTAGATCTGTCAGGCTGACCTATTTAATATATATATATATAGTTAATTTTTTATACTCTAATTTTGTTCGTGTCTCAAAAAAATAGAAAATAAAAATATTTTAAAGGTGACTTGGCCAAAGTCAATTTTGATTCCTAAGACTATGTTTGACACATGGAAGATAAAATAAAATAGATAAAAATAAAAAAAAAGAGAATGAAAATAGGTGAAAAATAAAATAAAAAAGTATACATGTTTGATTGGGAATAAATAAAAAACAAATAGACAAATAGATGAACAAAAATAAGTAAGAAATAATGCGGTGCATTTCACTAATTTTAAAATTATTTTTCTTCATTCTCTCACCAACCAAACACCATCATCTATCTTATTTCTATCTTACAGGTGATTGTTATATACAAAGAGAGTTTTGACCTTAATTTCTAAGTCAACATTACTTACTCTAAAAAAATAAAATGAAGCTTATCATAAAGAAATACAAAGTTCATTCATTCATTCAGGCATTTGATCAAACACCTCAGTTGCAAACTACAAATAAGACCAACCCAACTAAAAAACGCACATATATAACATTGAACAGAATATGCCACAGGAGATAAAAAGGATTACATTTTTGGTACACCCAAGAACCCAAAACAGATAAGAAAAGAAGGGTGAAGAAGAAGAATTAGCTGTAGAAGAGAAACAGCAAGAACAAAGGAGATTTTTTTGGAGAGAGCGTGGAGGTGAGTTGAGGGAGAGTGGAGGAGAGGAAGCAAAAATATCATACAGAGAGAAGAGAGAAAATGTTAGGAGTGGGTGTACGAATGACTATGAGAATGAGATGCAGGAAGTTAGCAGGTGAGCAGGTGAATGTTAGCAGAGTTGGTGAGGAAGTTTCGGCCTCCTTGTCCCAAGCTTTTCCCGCTTCCCCACGTTTGGTTGAAGAAGTTGAGGTGTGATAGTGGATCGAAGCTGATGAGTGATACCGAAGCTGGGAGAAGATGAGGCAGAAGCTGGGAGAAGTCGAGCCGAACCTGCGAAGCAAGGAGAAGCACGCGAGCAAACGTTCTTTTATTACTATGTATAGATTTACGCATAACACGAAGGTTTGTTGAAATCATTTAAAATGTGTCTCACAAATATAAGAACTTTTATAGGCAGATTTAGATTGGTGATAGGATTGATTTTTAAAACAATATTTTTAAAACTTTATAAATATAATATAATGTTCTTACATTATATTATTTATTTGTAATTTTGATTCTTTTAGTTTTCTAAATTTGTGATTTTGATCTCTTTGATTTTTAATTCTAACATTTAGTTTTCTAAGTTTATTTATATATAAATTGACGATTTTGGATTATCCAATTTATGACGGCTTCTCTATGGTACTAGACTACTAGTTATTGTTTCATTGAATTTGTTTCATTGGATCACGATTCAACTTCTCATAATTATGATTAAGAGTTAATAAGTTAATTATAATCAATTTTTTTACCAAAGTTAATTATAAATTTATTAAAAATTATTAATTATTTAAAATTAATCTATAATCAACTTAATAAATTTACTAGTCACATTTATTAGTTAATAATAATCTAACAAATAATAGTCAATTTATAAAATTAATAAATCAAATATTACAATTAAAAAATAAGAAGACCAAAATCATTGATTTGAAAATCAGAGGATTAATCTTCTTAATTTTTTTTATCACAGCAAAAACCTTAGTTTTCCTCCATTGTCTTGCCTTTCTTCTAATTTGAACCCTTTTTTTTATATATAAATTAGATAAAATCTTATCATAATACTTTACCGCTAGTTCCACCTATATATAAATACACTCATTAGTCATCTGCAAAACGTTGCTAGCTTTATGGTTGATGAATTCTCTTGATTATGATTCAAGAAGGAAGGGAAGATGTTGAGACAAATCCTGAATCGGAGTTCGGAGAGAAGATTTTTTTCATTTTTTCCTTAGACATGCATGGCAGAAAGCATGTTTCATGGTTCAACAATGTTATGCTCTCAGATTCAGCCTCGTATCGGTTTTCTCTTCCTTCTCGTTCTCTTTACATCCACAAAGTCCATTCACTTTTCCCATGCCATGCTTACTATCCACACCCATATTGTTGGAGTTATTGAAGGGTAAGGTTTTTTAAAACGATTTTGTTGGTGACTTTTTTTTTTTTTTGAAAAAAATTATTACAATTTTTAATGGAGTCTTTCCTCTTAATTAAGTTTTTTTTTTTCATTTACAATATTCAAGTTTGAAATTTTACTTAAAGAATCTGACGCCAGCTTCATTTGACATAATGTAGCATCAATTATTGAAGGTAATGTTTTATGTATTTGTGGTTGCATTGGTAAGATATATTGCAAGAAATTATACAGAAACGTGACTAACGTGCGTGGTTGTATTGATGATTGCAAATTAAGGTATAGTTATAAACAATAACCATAATTTTATTTGATTAAAATAAATCAAGTGTATGCTTTATAATATGTGTTTGGATTCAATTAAGAATTAAATTCTCAAAATATTGTTTACTATGAAATCTGTTTTAATTTTTTTTTCTTTATGTATGTCAATTTCTTCTACCAAGTAGTAAGTACTAATAAGTCCAAATGTCAATTTAATATTTAAAAGTTCGAAATGCAAAATACAATTGGGCCAGACCCGTAGAATGTTGGTCTTCAAAGCCCAATTTCTATAGAGTTTAATAAAAAATCAGAAAAGAAAATAAATTTTGGATAATTCTTTGCAAAAGTGTCATAGCACAACCTTCTATCGCTTCAGACAGGTTCATTCACAGAGAGATAGAATCACTGAAGAGCTTCAATGGCGGTTTCTTCTCTCTCTGTTACTCCTCTTTCTCTCTCCAATTGTTCTCCTTCTCTATCTTCCAAGCCAAAGTTTCCATCTTTGTTCTTTCTCTCTGGCAACAACACCTTGAGGGTCACATGCCCAAAACCTTCGCACTTAACAACTGTTGTTCATGTTGCTCCAGAAGCGTTGGATTCTTCATCTGATCCCTTAGACCCACCTCCAGAAACCCTTGATGATGACTCTGACGCCACCACCTTTGAGGTTTGTGTGTGTGAGAGAGAGAGAGTTTTGGTATTTCTTCATCGGGGGACATATTGTGTTTCTGGAATGTACTAATTGTCTAATTCAGCATGTGTGTGTTATTATGTGTGAAACAATGGTCATTGTGTTTGTACAAAATGAAATTTGTGGAGATAAGGTGAACTGGATAATGGAAATTATGACAATGGTATTCTTTCTGCCTTTTGCAATGTCATATCTTGTTTGTTAGGAGGTTTAGGAAGTATAATGGCACTGATTCTATGTTGTTAAATTTTAGCTTGGCTTGTGTTTTCCTAACTTTTTGTTTTGTAGAGTGGAGAGAAAATGAGGGAGGATAGAAAAGTTTGAAATTTTAAATTGAAGAGAAAATGAAAAGGGAGAAAAGTTTGAATTTTTGTTTCTAGAAGTCAATTTTTCTTTCCACTTTCCCTTTAACTGAACAAAAGAAACTACATTGTTATCTTTGTTTCTTTCCTCTCGTCCAACATATCATTAATGTTTTGAGCTCAATAGCGAAGTGGGGATTTAGATGTCAGGTGGCATGATGCAATTACCAATTAGTGTCCTTGTTAATGCAATGTTTTGGTGTTTTAGGTTAGTGATTTGGGGACTCCTAGCACTTCGGCAATTAGCATTGGTGGCGATGCAGATACAGTATGTTGATCAATTCCCTATTTCCAGTTGTGATTTGATGTTTGTTTCGTTTTGGGTTTTACATTTTCTTTTACATGTGAAGCATAAATTTTGAATTTACATTATATTTGATAAAAATCGTTTAAGAATTATAATAAGAAATTGATTGAACATCTGTGAATTGTGTTTGGTAAATCATGGAACAGGTTAAATAAGTTGTATTGATGCTAGCCAGTTATTCAGCATTGAAACATATGACCTCCTAATCAAAAGTATGACATAATTCCTTGATGAGGTGACATTGGCCCTCAGTATTATTAATGTCTGGTTATGTGTACAATTGACAATTTTGTTGTGATAATTTTTGTGTGAAATCTATTTCAGGAGTAAATTTGAAAGGTTATTGAAAGCACACAATTGCATGGTTCACAATTTGAATAGCATAATTTGATACAGTTCAGTGATTTGTATCATGTGATGAATCACATATGGCTTTAAATCATGTGATATGCATGAATTGGTGTTATATTCTGTATCATCGATATGAATCATGATTTGGCAGTTTATTGATATTTTTTTGTGTTGCTCTGTTTTTTCCCAATTCTCATCAGAGAAACCGATGGGAATCTTAAATTGTTAAATAAAAAGGATCGGATGGAGTTATTCTTAATACCAAAAAAAAAATGCTCCCTATTTGATTATTCCATTGTTTTGTCTTCATTCTTCTGAAACAGTGGCTTGGCTTTATACAATCACTCACTTGCTCTAAAACCCTATTTGGCTATTCAGCCTATTCCGTTGCTCTGTGTTCATCTTTTAGAAACAGAGGCTTCACACAGTCACTCTCTAATCTCTATATGCAATTTCTTTGGCTATATCATTGCCCTCTTTTCATTCTTTTGAAGCATAGCACTTTATGTGGCTCCTAAGGCTAAGAAAATGGGAAAGAAGGATTGTTTCCTGAGCGCATTTTATTGTTCTTGACAATGAATTACACATCAAATATAATTACCATTCAATATCCACAAAAACAATGTGAGGTAGTTCACTTAGAATGAACTATCATTTTGTAGAAACTTGTAAAGAGTTAAGACGTGTGAGTTTTAACTATGAATTTTGGCTGATGATTGATTGTATTATAATATTAGTGGAGTTTACTTCCATAGTGGTATGCGAAATTTAAATATTATGTCATTTTGCATAGTGATATGTGTTATTTTTGAGCATTTTATTAATATTGAGCAATGCATGACGATTAACATTTTCCAACCAAACCATTCACAATACAGTTTGTGATTTGGCATCTATAATGAATCTATATAACCATGTATTATTCCATTATGCTTGAAGGGCTATTAGTGTTGGATCCTCCCCTCTTTCATTTAGAATAACTACGACCGAGTAACATTACAGGGTATAGAGGACCCCACAATAATTAGTTTGTAAAAAGGTAATTGAGTTCAAAGAAGGGCCTGGTAATATCCCTAAAACCATAGTCCAAGAATGTGTTCCAGTTGATGCATAGCAGCAAATTTTTCCTTCCTGAAGTGAAAGAGTGTGGCTAAACACAATCTCACATATCTTGTTTATCAGATACCTGATGCACTCCACCAATTTGTTGTAGTTGAGTAGTTTCTTTTGCTGGATGGTTAGTTGTTGAAAAAGTAAAGGCAACAATTAGAATCTGTTAGGCACTCCGGTTTGGAAAAAAGGCAGCAGAGGGATTTACTAAGGCTATAACAAACTTGCATATATGGTAACAAGTGTGGGATGAGTTGTGGTAAAGTTAGAGGCTGTGCGGGATAGAGGGAAAAAGGGAGGAAATGAAAGAGGTAGGCTATCATTTGGGTGGTTTTGGGATGGCTGTTTCCCAGTGCAGAGAACTTTTCCTTCTGATTTGTTTTCTTTCCTTAATTTCTATACTTACTGCATATTCCCTTGTAATCCGAGCACTGTTTCTGAGTATTTTGTCTATTTTTTGTAACACCCCGTATGCATCCGGTGTATTAACGATTACTTAATCAGATTAGCGCAATAATAACTGTAATTAAAAACCACAGAAGCGATTACAAAAAAAATCATATTTCTTGATTCATTATGTATGACACATATCATCAAAGCGTAAACGAATGCCACAAAAACCACCACTAGCCTTATCGATCCAGACAACATAAAGGCAGATAAACGAAGTATCACAACAGATATAGCAGGAGAAACATAACTTAAACTGGTTATGTGCATATATACATCATCAACATCAGAACCACTCCTGTGGCTATACAAAAGAATAGGCGTCCATTGGCATGATCTCACAGATCACATCCTCCGAGAGGGCATACAAAACCAGCAGTGTTTATACATCATAAACATAAACATCACATGTGTCCACCCACATCATCCCTGAACCAGGGGTACAGAATACATCAACATAACAAATGAGTCACCATGCTCTCAAAATGCTGCCAAGCAGCTATACAAGAACTGTCTCTACTGGGGCCTCCCGCCCTGAGACCTATCATCTGTGCCAAATGAATCACCTGCAAAAACATAATCCCCACACGGGGTGAGATACACATCTCAGTAAGCTCAGGGCTCTTGGAGACTTCTCCTCCTCCCTGACTCACTTCCATGATACACAACATCAAAGACATCACTATCACTAGACCTCTTGGTCCTCACAACAATACATAGTCATCATCTAGCTCTAATGTAAATCCGCGGTACTACGCTCACCACAAGATGCATCATCATCAGCATCTGGGACTCACACCCGGGTCATCTCATTGGAAGCTACCTTTTTACACATGGATGTACGTATATGGCACTTTCGAGAATAGGCTTCAAACCATCACTCCCTCGGAGTATGGTGGAACACAAGCAGTGGGAAACAATTCCTTAAAGCAAAGAGCTTACCTGGCAACGTAGTGCTCTGCTGTTCAATCCCAGCACGGTGGTTTACGTCACTGACACCCTCGGTATCACGTCCTAAACAAAGGCACACAAACATGAATCAATCACCATCCTATCCATACAAAGCATCTATTTCTAGCAAATCATACGGAAAAACATAATTTTCTGCATAAAATTATGCAGATTTTACACTCACAGATAAAAATTACAAATCCCTGTAGGAAGCTCCTAAAATCACGAGAATTTAGAGGCATCTAGATTTATCTCTCTTCTTTTAAACAAAACTGATTTCATCAAATTCCATGAACCACAACCTCTGCAGCAAACAAAATACCAGAACTGTGACGCACTAAAATAGTGCTGACAGCAACATACCAGCTAAAACAGTCATCTTTCAACGACAGTCCACACCAGGATACTCGTCCAAATGATCTGATATTTTACAGGCATAAAGTTCACATACCCATCTTTCTATTGTCACTGAAATCACTCGATTTAGATCATCCTTGACTGATTTATGATTTCTGCAAGATTGACCTCTGTAGCAGAAAAATCTACTAAAAACAAAGTATAACAGCTTGTTATAACTCTGCACAACAATTTCTAGGGACCTCCAAAAATAGTACGAAAATTCCAGAATAGACCTAACTCTCTTAGCTTTCAAATGGCACCGGTTTTAGACCATTTGGACACCGATAGCTCCTGTTATGCACAAAACACCAGAGCTGACCAGATTGGTGTTTTTGGCTATCATGAACATGCATGGATCACATGAAACACCATTTCAACTTAAAAATCAACTTCTACACACTCCAAATCATATTTCAAAACTTTCGTTAATCCGTTTAATCACGCAAATATCACCCAAATTACCTTAATTAAATTTAGTGATATTACATTTTTCCACCGTAAATTCAATTCCTATCAAAATTACTCTGAATAAACTATACAGTGACTGTTTTAGTGGTTAAAATTAGGTATTATGATTTATTATTTAATGAGATTGTAAATTTGTAATCATTAAAAATATTAATAAAAATAAATTAAACTCTCACTCAACATATCTGACTGCATCTGTGGCAGAAAGATGTGCATTTAAACATTGTTATATGTAAAATATACGTGTGATTCTTTTTTTCCCATGCTTCACTTTGATAATATTAATTGTTGAACATATGGTTGGTTTGTGCATTAGAAAATAATACTCTTGTAATCACTGTTCTCAAGGATGTGCTTAGCAGTTAGCAATCTTCCATAGTATATAAATCATTTAATTCTGGATTATACATTTATTTTAACCTAAAATGTTTCTACTTCTCATGGTACCTAGTGTAGTATAGGTTGCTCATAACTGTTGGATTAGTGATATTTCCTATGATAATTTCTAGTTCTTCATTGATGTGAAGGGGATGTATACATCGCAATTCTATTAATTGTGCATTGAATTAATGTGGATTCAACGTGCTGCTAGCTTATTTTTCATGAGTTCTTTGTGAAATTATCTGTAAGAATAGTTGAAAGGTCAAAAAGCAACTTAATAGTCTTTGAATATTAATTTTAAGCATTGATTTGACTCTCTTGTGTCTAACCAGGAATTAGAATAACAACTTGTGACATGCCTTTTTATTTTTTTGTATTGCTTGTTCCTATTCTCAGATGGCACCAAAGCAGAAGATTAGAATCAAGCTTAGATCTTACTGGGTGCCCTTGATAGAGGATTCCTGCAAGCAGATATTAGATGCAGCAAGGAATACCAATGCAAAAACGATGGGACCTGTGCCATTACCAACCAAGAAGCGAATCTACTGTGTTCTTAAATCCCCACACGTACATAAGGATGCTCGGTTCCATTTCGAGATCAGAACGCACCAGCGTCTCATTGATATTCTATACCCTACAGCTCAAACAATAGATTCTCTTATGCAACTAGATCTTCCTGCTGGTGTTGATGTGGAGGTCAAGCTCTAGAGATATTATCTTTTCAGGTTGCTAACCATTTTGAATCTGAGTGAGGTTCAACTTGTTATCAATAGCCAAAATATATTGGCAGATATCATGTATTTCACTGGCTAAACTTGATTTCTATGAACAATGTTAAAATCCTTTTGCTTGCTTTCACCTTTTGTCCCCAACAAGGTTTCAATTAGTGTATTCTTGATTTCCTGTTTTTTGCTTAGATACTTGTATATCATATACAATGTTATGTAATTCTGATGTGCCCACAATCGCTTCATTTTTTTCTCTGGTAAATTATGCTTATGAATTTATTTATTTTGATCTCAAAGTTATGTACAATGTCATTCTTGTAGCTTTTAATTACGGGACTCAATGATTGAGGGTCTGTTCGATTTAAGAGATTTTTTTTATTGGTTTTAATTCACTATTTTCATAATTATAAAACTGTTCCTTGTTTTTTTTTTTATTTCATCTTTACTAAGATTTTTTTATTACTGTTATTGTCTCATTAGTATGGAGTATTAACTGATTTTGTCCATCCGTAGACTACTTGAGAAAAAGGGAGAAAATAACAAAAAAGTCTTCATTTCCTTTACAAATCATTGAAAAGGGGAAATAAAGTGAAGTTATCTGCTTGCTTTTATTTCTTGGGTTTATTTGACTTCAACTTTGCTCTCATGTTTCACCCATGCCAAAATATATTTAAAACTAGTAAGATTATTCTGTCATCTTAGATTGAAGAACCAAGAATTTCTTACTATATTCCTATTGAAGTTGCAGCTCTTATTCTTACTATGATATTTTTAAGTTTCATATGCATGGCAATATTCGCAAGTGTTTTAACTTCTTCGCAGCTCCGGAAATCGATATGTATTTGGTGTATGTTTCTTTGTTAAAAAATTAAGCAAGTGACTATTTATCTATACCCTTAATTCCACCTCATCGACGCGTTCACTTGCTGTTGTTGATTTCTTAACCGGTTTTTCTGTTGCATTATTAATGGTCATAGAACTTTAGTTTCCATTTTTACTATTTTAAAAATGGTTGTTCATTTTCTGGGAACATATGTCTCATGGAGGAAACTTGCAAATTATTGCTATGAAAGTCCTCTAATGAGAAAATTGGCATATATGTCAACCACCTATGTTCATGTTGATTCCTTCCTTGATGGAGCATTCATTGTTAAAAAAGTGGAATTGGCCCACATCCACGTGAAATGGAGTGGCTAACGAAAGTGCTTTGGGATATTTGTCTGTATGAAAAGTGCTTATGGATATTTATTTATTTAAGGGTCATTTTTTTAAACTTATTCGGTTGAAATAAGTGTTTATTTTAATAAAATAATCAATTTTTTATTTTCTCGAGACGTTTGTTTAAACTGTTTTATTTAATCTTTTTTTACATTTATTTTAAGAAATAAATCTTATGTTATTAAAAAAATGTTTATATAAAAAATACTTATTTTAAAATTATTTTTTTAAAATTTTAACAAACTCACTCTAAATTCTTTTATCCTTTAGCATCTTATTTATTTTTTTATGTACCAAAAAATATATATATTCATTTATCTCACGTTGTTTGTAGAAGTGTGGAATTAATGTCAACCGTACCAATCATATCTCTTCTTACGTCTCTTATTTTGTCTTTTTGATACACGCGCACTGGAACATGGATCTTGATTAAGAACATCATTTTAAAAATAACGATTGATCAAGTCAAGCATCGACTACATAATTAGATTTTATTTTTTTCCACTTACATTCATAATTCAATATTTTCTTTTGTTAAGGATATTTGGATTGGACTATAAGTCAGGAGAAGTCCAATAAGACTTAGTCAATTCACTCCTTTAAACATCATCAATACAGAATACAAGGGCATCAACGGATATCAACTAATCGAAAATCTCGGACAGGATCGTGGGTAAATTTCTCTCAATTAATTCTCAGGTCAGTGGTTATAAATACAAACATTTTCATGAAACAAGAGACACACAATTCTTACTCTCTCTACTTCCAGTGCACACACCCCATGTCCATTGTGGTGTTATTGCTCTAGGCACTGTGATCTTCTTCTCTGAGGTATTTCATCTCCATAAATGTTTTTAGAAAAAAAGAGAAAGAGTTTGATCTAATAACAAATCACCAGCACATGTGTTAGACATTTCTATTTGTCATGAACAGAACACCTTTTATACTTTTATATGTTTTCCTTGTATTACTATTTTTTTTTTACAATAGGCAGAATTGGTGATATGACCATATATATTACCATATTGAGTTAATTGTGGCTGTAATTTAAATTCAAATTACTAAACTCCGATGTAGATGCATTGTATAGTGTATACTTTCTCAAACTGTACAAGTAACTGAATTGTTTTGTATGTGAACTAATTAATTAGCCACTAATAAAAGATTCCATAGAATGTAAGGAACAATAAGGGAGTATGTAGCATTTGAATGGTCAATACACGTATGAATTTGCACATGTATGTTACGTGTGGTTTTAAGGAATTGTCATAAATTAGAACAAAAATTAATATATCATGTACTTTTTTAGTGAAATTCAAGTACATCATGCTAATGAAGTGGTATCTCAAATCACAATTAAATAAATTTTGGTAAGAGATTGCTTAACTGGGAATATCTCATGTAGACTTTCTAAGGGTAGCTAGAGTTTTATTCCAGAATAGGGAGTTAGCCAAATCCTGAAAATTCAAATGTGTAGCTACCAAATTGCTATGTTTTGTTGAGTATGCAACTTGCTGGATTAGCATCTTCAATAATGCAGACACAGGGTTCATGGTGAGAGATATGTTGATAAAGGAAGTGTCAATTATTAGTCTTATCTTTTGCTAGGCCTGTCTCATAAAGCCCTCTCTGTCCTTTTGCCTAACCTTACCCAAATAGCCAAATTGCGTTTAAATAATAGCCAAAGACCCAAGAAGTTGACCAAAGAAAAGAAATAGAAAGAAAGAGTATTTGGATATATGCAAGCTTCCAGGGATTAATTAATAAGCTCCTTGAACTAATAAGAAACATATATAAATTGGATTAAAGTAGAAGTCTCTGACTTGGTTGTTTTTCTTAGAGTAGATAAATTTTTTTAAAGGCAAATGACGGACAGGAGTGCAAGTATGTTAAAAAAAAAATGTTTTGTCTTCACATGCAGTTTCAATGTTTCATGCTGAGTTTGGTATGGTCCAAGTACTTTGCTCTTCAATATTTTTTAACACGCAAGAAATATTTATCATTTTAAATTGTTTACTTTTCCTCCTTTTGCTTCTTCATGCAAAAAAATTCTTACACTACCCAGTTGAAATGTGTTGATAACATTGTATTCATATGTTTTGTCGGAAAAATTAATTGAATTTAGTTGAAGATATATAATTTTTTTTTCTAAAGAATTATAATACTTAATTTTCTTCTGATATGATTTTATTAGAAATGTTATTTTAAATTAATTATTTATTTTGGCCCTCCACATATGTAAATCTAGCTTCACTAATGATCTTATGTGTAACCATTGTGTGATTGGTTTTGTGGTGGATGTTTTCTTATTACAATGAAGAGCTATTGATTTGTTTCAATATTGTTATAAAAAAAAAGTTGATACATCTCTATCCTTTAATAATGCGTTTTAAAGAGCTCTTCATTTTCGTCCACTTTTAATTTTTGCTGAAAACTTGAGAATTGAGATGTTCCACACTTAGCATATCTCACGAGAATATACCATTGCACTGGCCCACTATAAGCAAAAAACAATAGACAGAGAATCTATAAAATTTTCATTTCTCTGTTGTAAGGCAATTCCAAAGGCTTTAGAAGAAAGGATGATGATTAGATAGGGCCAATATAAACATATAGATATTGTTTGCAATTCCAAACAATACGCAGCTATTCGTTTTAAATTTTTATAAATAGTTGCCCCATAAACAAGACAAAACCAAAAGAAACTTTTCATGTGAAGGGACCTTTTCTTAGTACTATTGCAATTTTCTTTAGAAAAATCTGAGTACTTTACTAAAATTCAAGACCAGGAGATAAGACCCATCATAATCAATATATAAAAGATTCTCTTGTTTATTATTTATATTTATTAGGCCTAAAATTCTAAAATTATTTCAAATTTCAATTATCAATGAGTTGTTAGTTTGAATGATACTGAATTTAATTTTCTTAAATAATATTTTAAGTTTTAATCTAATAAATAAAAGAAATATGATTGAAAGAAAATTCTATTAAAGATGAATAGTTAGATTAGAAAGCTAACAACAAAATAAAATTACTTAACCTAAAAATAAATAAATCATTATTTAGTTTTAAAAAATTAAGATTACACATAACTTAAATTAGAGAGAAAAACAGAAAAACGTAATCGGCAAGTAATTTGAGGCGAGTGAGTCAGGATCAGCTGGATTCTTCTGGGTGACGTAATGGATTACATAACAAAGTCAAAGAATCATTGAATTTCAACGGCGGCTATTATTTACTCTTTACTTTATAATGCCCACTTTTCATATTATTTTATTTATGCCATACGTCATTGCAAATGTAAATTGTTAGTGGGTCTTAATTATGTTCTCTTTTTTTCATAAAAAAAAAGTGTTGGAATAGAATTGGATTCAAATTTTGTAAGATGTAATATTCAAGTTTTGTAAGTAAATAAATGAAATTAGAAAAAAATATTGTTAAAAATGTTCAATTAAATTTTTATGAATTATTAAAAAAATTAATGAAACTTTATATCAATAAATAATTATAAAAAATGTTAGTACATATTTAATCACATTAACCGGAACAAATCTAAATAGACTTTTGATGGGTTTAAGTTTAACAAATTAAACCTAATATTTTTGAAGACGAGTTCAAGTTATACATTAGATCATCACAACTTAGTTTAATGTAATATATTTTCTTAAAAAGTTTATTTCTAAACAAATTATATGTTAATCATAATTTTTTAAATTAATAAATAATGTTTGCGAAAATATCATATAATATTATATTTATATTAATATCATTTATCTTAAAATGTATTGTAAAAAATACATTTATTATAGTTATTTCTGTAGTTTGACTATTTAATTATATATAATGTTAAGGTTATTATCAAAATTTATTTTTGAAAGATTACCAAAAAATATATATAATGCTAAGTTAATATGTTGTATGATAAATTGAATTGATCCAGTTCTATTTCAAATATTTTGAGTTTTAATTAAATCGGATTCAAATTCAAAAACTTGATTCTATCATAATTTCGATTTTGGAGGCAAGTATACATATAAGAAAACTCGTCCCAGTGGCATGAATAACCCTGTATTATTTTTACTGATAGTATCACCGTGTTCACATTTCACAATTAAAAAATATTATTATTTTTTTAAGTTGAAAGATTATCAAAGTGAATGGGCAGTTTTCCAATATTTTTTTTTTCTTCTATACATACGATTTAAAATAAATATTTTATTGATGTTTAGATCTAAGTATCTATCAGCTTAGTTAAATTTTGGTGGTGTCGTTGCCCTAACACCATTTATCTATGAGAAAATTATATTTATCTTAAAAAAGATGAAAAGTATTCTTTTATATGTAATTCTAATTTTTCAAATATTTTCCTTAGTTATTTAATAAAAAATGCTGAATAAATTTTTTATTTCTTAATGAATATAATTAGAAAACATTGAAAGTATCGAATTTTTGTTTTTATATTGCTAATCAATTATTAAAGGTAAAGTATATAGAAGCTCTTTTAATTTAGCTTTTCCAAAAGTTTTAGTGTATTAGTTGATTTTAGAATATTATTTTTTTGGAGAAACTCTATGTATTATTTTTTTTATTCTAAGTACTTATTTATGAAGAAATTTATTTAAACATGATCATTACATTATCATCTGAATAATGTTTGAAATAATTATTATAAAAATTAACAAAATTATAATAATATCTCATTAGATGACAATATAATAAAATATTAAAAGTAGAAGCATATTTCAATTAGATTCCAGAACAAATAGAAAAAGGAAATTTTAAATATTACAAAATTTATTACGTAAAGTTCATTTTATAAATATTCTCCAAGTATACAGTACCATGATATCCTTTTATCATTCAGTGTGAAGCTGCACATCGAACACGTAAACGTGATCCTTCACGGGTGATATTGCCACGGACCCTGTCCTACCACTTTTAGGTTGAAGATATTGATATAAAATATTTATAAATTTTGTTTATAATTAATTTTCATCATAATATTTTATTGATTTTTTTAATAGTTTTTTTTTCAAATTTTAATTATATTTTTTTTATGAAACTCAAATATGCGTCTGTATTTAAAAGAGTTTGATTTCGGTACCGATTACACTTTATATCTTTCATATTAAATTGATTTTATCCTAAAATGTAATGTCTTCAATAAAAGAAGTTGCATATTGTAACACCCCCGTGTATACCCGGTGTATTAACATTGTATAATCATCAGATTAACGCTTAAACAAGATAATTAAAACATTTAATAAAACAAGTTTATACTGCGGAAGCATGAAAACCAAACCATCTTTCTTGATAACATTATGTATGGAGACAAAACCCACAACAAGCATAACCATGCTCCCTGCTCAACCAAATCATACAAACCAACCATAGGCAGATAACATAATATCTCAAAGATATAAACATACAGGAG
>PYAF01004902.1:920226-937623 GCA_007407185.1 Glycine tomentella
TAATTTTTATTTACTATTTGTATATGATATTTTTTATTTTAAAAATTAAAAATCATAAATGTAAATACAATACATAATTTTATAATAAGGAATAAATAAGTGGATGAATTCAAGTTCTCAATAATGAAATTATTAAAATCTATTATCCTTCCTCAAATACCTTTTGTTAAATACCTAATAATTGGAAAAATGAAAAATTAATATTTTATAAAGTGTGCATTAAAAATCTACCATACATTACACTAAATGTCCTTGTAGTTAATACAATTTATTAAAAAAATAAAAATCTTAATAAGGAATTGTCTAAAGTGTCCTTAATTTGATAAAACTATTTTCTTTATTATATATAAAAGATAATAATATTGATTTATCCTCTATTCACATCATTATTTAATGTTTTTTAGTTTTAAAAATATTCTTTTGTTTTTTTTTCTTTCCCCCTTTGTACCTCATTGCATAGTTACATCTAACCTTCGTTATGGGCTTGTGGCCGATGGGGCAAGAATAGGACAGGAAGAGAAAAAAGAAAGGCTGTCCTTTTTGCTTTGAAAGTTTCCGACATTTTTATTTGTTTACATTAGTGGGGATGGATTTTTTTGTAATTGCATTTGTGTGTCTAACAAGGCTTTCAAACAAAGTCCTTCATTTTCACCAAAATTGTGGAAAATCCTTTATTTCTGTTTTGCAAAAGCCACTTTTCAAATTTTTTCACTTCATATTTTTCGACAAAATTAATGATGCCTGGTTTTAGAGTGAATAAAAACACTCACATTATTAGCAGAATATCTTCTTTTTTATTTATGTAAAAAAAATTTAAATACCGGTTTTATAAGTGAAGTTAGAGGACAACTTAGATTAATAACTTTGTTGTTGTTTTTTGGATAGAAAGCTTAATAACTTTGTTAGTTGCAAGAATTGGACAAGATTGACGGAAAGAACTAATTTAACTTAGGTTTGAAAGTTAGGATCAAAATAAAACAAAAGCAAAAGTTAGAGAATTAAATAATGGTCGAATTTATTTTTGTACAAATGCACCTATGCTAATTAATTCATGTATTTGGCAGTAATTATTAACCGAAAATTGATATGACACTTTGATGTTTATAGTTATACACTGCAATTATTTTATAAGCGAGAGAAAAAAAATGGATAAATTAAAGAGAATGTATAATGTTTTTATATTTATATTCTGGTATTTTTAAAAAAATAAAATTATGCATAATTATTAATATTATTTAATTTTTAAAGGACGACATGGTTGATGACTTGAAGTACAAAACGTGTATAGAAGTCCAAAGATGATGCCACTTGCTACCAAGTGAACGTGTTGAGTTGTACACACTTAAGATAATTTATCCCATGCTAATCAATTCCGTGTGGGAAGGTGAAAACCAAAATCAAAACATGCAGCAAAGAGATTATTGGCTCTCAGCTGTATAATTTGAAGTCAAAAAATTGTGTTGTTGTGTCCAAAATTGTTAAGATTATTGGTCAGCCAGTTATATATATCCTCGTGTTGGATGAGATTAAGTTATGAATCAGAGCCAGGTGCTCAAGTTCTTCTTAGAAAGTTAGAGTCAGAATGTCAAGCTATTGAATTGGTATGAAATGGTGGCAAAATATCTTTATATCTGAGAAGTAAAGGCTTATAAAGTAATTAGCAACTAGCAAGGTATATACCTTCTTTATATATATATATATATATATATATATATATATATATATATATACTTTCTGTTTTGCGACTCTTTTTTTCTTTCTATTTTACAAACTATGATATTTTTCATAAAAAAAAAAATCTTATTTGAGTTAAATAATATTATTAATATTATCCTTAGACTTCAACTTGAAATCCCAGGCTAATTAAACAAGCTACAACAACATATGCCGCAATTGATTCACACTTACTACATAATGGCATTGGTATAATTTTACATTTATATTTTATATTCCTCAAATGTTTAGGTACTAGGATGATAAGAATCTTGGTGCCCGCAAATATCAACCTTGACTCATCAAAACTTTGATAATAAAAACTTGTTTTGACGAATATGAACAAGAGTATTGTCCAAAATATATATTAATTATATTTTCTTACTTATTTCATCCTTGTGGAATGCTAGAAAATGCATTATGATCCTTCAAACATACTTTTTAATTGATTTATATTTATTAAAAACTATAAAATTAGAAGAGATAATAATTAAATATGACTAGGACTTACAATTATTTTCTTTCATTTTCAATAAATTTCAATCAATAAAAGAAAATTTGTTTGAAATTCTCTTCATCTCTTTATGAGACTTGACATTTTCTTTTATCCTAAATTGTAATTAATAGGTTGAATTTATGTTATGAATCATTGTATTTTTAAGGTTTATTCAATTTAATGGCATCTAAATTAGTTTTAGATTTAAAACTAGACAAAAAAAAAATATAAATACATTATTATAAAATAATAATAATTTTCAGTAGATGAAAATGGGGTGGAACAAGTATACCCGACTTCAAAGACAGAGGAAAACTGTTCCCACTTTGCCTGGTATGTAGCATATCTATTACATGTCATTTTCCAACACCTAATCATTTTTTTTCTCAACGCTCCATATTTTGCACGTTTGTTTGCCAAAGAATCAGGTTTGTGGTTAAAATTAAGTAATGTGTTCAGTAACTAGGATGTTTATTTTAGATTTTGATTTTTAAGTATTGGGACGTCGTTACCTCTCCTAAGTTTTTATATACCAAAAAAAAAAAATATTATATATATATATATATTAAAAATAATGTATTCGTAGACTGATTTTAGTTTTAGAATTCAAAACTCTTTTTTTTTTTTTCATAGAACAATGACTTTTTCCATCGGTTCTAAATAAAATCATAATCGATGTCATTACATTAAAATTTATTTACATTTTCCGAGTACATTTTAACTTATTCAATTTAGTTAATTTATTTTTAAAAAAATTAATTTAATCTTTTAATTTAAAAAACAAGTTAATATTGTCTTTTTTTGTATAATTGACACTAATGGCGTTCATTTTTAGGGAGACATGTCAATTTCACTCTTTTTATCAATTAACGTTGTTAATGTCAATTAGATAAAAAGAAGAACATTAACTTTATCTTGAAAATAAAGAAATTAAATTAAAGCTTTTAATAAATTATACAAATTAAATTAAACCTTCATTCTTTCATTTTCTTTGTTCTTGTTCACTCAAACCAAAAACTAAAACTAATAACGCATTAAGTAATTTTTGAGCTTTTCAAGGCAAGCAAAGTTGTTTTGTTGTTTATATGTTGACAGCATCCATCGGTTTCTTTGATTGTTAATTACTATGCTAAAAATGACAACTTCAACGACGACAGGCTCAATTGGGAGTCATAAAACTTAATTCTTTTGGTCTTAAAAAAAATTTATATCCTCACATAATGCCAATTTTTAAAAATATCACCGAAGTCAGAAAATCGGGGAAAAAAATAAAGAGAATTTGTGGGTTTTAGGGCAGAAAATATACGAAAGAAGCAAATTTACTTAATTTTATAAATAACTAGTTTGGAAAAAATAATATTGGAGATTAAAATCACATGTAGGTCAAAATTAAGGGGCAGAAAAATTCAATTAAACTATTAAAATAAAATGCTTCCAACCTTGTTGCACTCATTTTCATTTGTCTTCATGAAAGAAGTGCTTGTTATCATCTTCTTTTGAAATAAAGATGACGACTTCATTGAACTTAACGGAACGTACCAATACAATACTACCAATAAGTCAGGTTAAATCCTTTAATTTTAAACTACAAAATTGCAAACACTTCCATAGAGAAGAAATCAAACATGGAAATAAACTTTCCAAATATAGGAGAAATTGATGATGATCGATGACTGGCCTGGGCCAAAAATAAAAGAAAAACAAAAAGAAAAGATAACAACATAGTTTGTGATTATTTGTACATCAGTCAACTACGCAATTAAGTTATATGACTTTTCAATATTAATAACGTTAAAAAATCATAGAAATAAAGCTACGAGTTGTATCTTATACTTGATGCAGGTCAAACATTGATAAACGTTAAACCACGCATATAGTTAAGCGGAATGCTTAATTAGTAATGTGTATATATAAACATGTTAGTTAATGGGGTTTAGCTAAGTTCCAGGACGTGTGATACGTGAGTTATTATAAAATTTCTGACACTGTGAATCATGCATTCCTATGGATAAAAGAAAATATAAACATGTCAAAAGTAGCCTTGATAGTAAATCCTAACCTAAATTCAAATAATTACTTTTAGAGTGTGTTTGGATAGTAGCCTTGTAGTAAATCCTACCTAAATTCAAATTGAGGATCAAGATAGTATCATGATAGAGGTGACAACTATTTTATCATCAGAAGCTATCGTTACCATGATTGAGTTTATGCTTTCAGTTAATGCATTATGTAACAGGCTTTTTTTGTGAATTTCTCTTCAGTTTCCTTCTCCATGGACTTGAACATAGTCCACAAGGATTTCTTCTGAAGGCCAAGCCCTTTCTTTTTTTAGACCAGGTCTTCATTTCCTTTGTGGGTTCATCTGTTTCTGTCTGATTACAAAAGCACCAAAATGATTATTTGTTTATAGAATAAAATACATTGAATAATATCTAAAAACAAAATGATTATTATGAATAATGAAGAATGTAACAGTTGAGGTTGAGTTTTGAATTACAATAGAAGAAACAAGGAGATAAAATTTGAAAACTTAATTAACAGATGAATCTCACATTAATGAATATGAAAGGACAACATTGAGAAATTGAATAGACAAGTGCCATCTTCAGCAGGATGCACACGTGGCAACTAAAGAGAATACCAGAGGAGTTGAGATGTCAAAAGCTGTGTAGAGGACTCTGCTTCTCTAAATTAATGATCCTTTATAAAGACAAGACACCAATACGTTTGTGTCTGTTTGTAACTTGTAATTACTACTTGCTTGTTTGAAAATCTTTAAAACAAGTTAATACCTAAACATTTTAGACATCATGTTTTATAAGTATAGGGTGCGTGCCAGATTAGGGCGTCAATGGAACATGAAAAATAGGCGTATCCTAATACTTGTTCATTTTCATTCCTTCATTTACTTAGTTCTTTTTCACTCCAGCCAAAAACTAAAAATTAATAACGAATTAAGAAAATTTTGAGATTTTAAAGACAAGCAAAGTTGTTAGTATATTTGACCTGTTATGGTAAAAATGGCAAAACTTCAACTACAATCCCTGTTACGCATTTAGCAAAGTTTGGGATTTTCAAGACAAGCAAAGTTATTTGTAATGATGTTCTGGTAAAATTGGCAAAGTTAATTAGAATTTAATTCATTTTCAATATATATTATAGCTCAATTTATTGTCTTTTAATCTTGCATCACCTTCTTTTGTATTTAGGTTTGATCCGTGCAGGGTTGTGTCACAGGCTATCACAAAGACCATCAAGCAACAGTTTCTTGAGCCATGGCCTACATGAGCAACAATGAAAGACCATGAAAATGATGCCTTCTTTCAGTGTATTAAGGTAATTGAGTTAATGATTTTTGTAAGATGAGCTGATAATTAAATAAAAGACTTAGTTGGAATTTAATTCTATATAAACATTTTATGTTTTTAATTAAGATTGATGTTGTTGTATTATAAGATTAGAACTTAAAACTCTTCAAGGATTATAGAGCATATCCTATTTTTAGTAGACTAGGATATTATAGTTGGAACTTGGATTTTTTTACATCTTCGGTCCATTTACAGTATTAGCAATTCAGCACTCAACATATATATTCCTCTAGCATCAAATCAATGCAGTGAGCTGCACAAGGTGTCCAATACAACTTGTTCATTTTCCGCATCAACATATCCCCAGCTGCCTTGTAATTTGCAGCATTGTCCGTTACAATATGGACAACATTTTCTTTCTCGACCTCCTCAACCATATCATCCATCATCTTGAAGATTTGTCGACTGTCTTGCATATGTTAGATGCATCAATGAACTTCAAAAAAACAGTTCCAAGCAGACTATTCACTAGAAAGTTCAATATGATCCTCCTCTTCCTATCAGTCCATCCATCTGTCATTATTGTGCATCCATATTTCTTCCAATAAGCCATGTGATCATCCAAAGAGAGATTGATCTTCTCAACGTGATGCTTCAAGTATTTCACCCTAATTATATGGTAGGATGGTGGGTTAAATCCTGGACCATGTCGAGCAACTGACTAAAACATCTTGTATTCTTCACTATTGGCCACATTAAAAGGAATCGCATTATTGTAGAAAAAAAAAAGCAATGTCTTGACTAACTTCCTCTCTTATATTCTTCTTGAACATGTTGTTTATTGTGACTTGAAACCTCATATTTCTCTTGAAAATATCACCACTACTACCACTAGCAACAGTACCTTCTTTGGATACAACAAAGCTACTACCTACTCCCTCAAATTCACCTGTTTTTTTAAAGAGCTTTTCTTGCAATGATGATACAATAATCATCATTTTCTTTTGGACATCTTCAAGGACAGTCCTGCAAGCTCCAACATCTTTGGCAGTTCCCGCTAAATGATGCTTGAAACGCTAAACCCCTTCTGTGAGCACCTTCTCACAGTATTTGCATTTGACTTTTCTTGCATCCCCATTAACAGAAAAACAGTGACTCCATGCCACATCAGTCCTCATTCCAACAACATTTTTTGCTATTTTAAGTGGAGGTCCAGTTGCTCCACTCCCTCCAACATCTTCCGTTGGTCCACTTGCCATTCCTTCAGTAGTAGTTGCTGCAACCAACATTAAGAACAAAACTAGAAGGAAGGGAGAAGGGAGAAGAGAAAAGGAGAACTGGAACGAACCTGGGTCGCGCAACAGGGGGAGATCACGGTGTTGCGTAGCAGAGGGAAGATCGCGGCAGCAGCTGAGGTTGCCGGGCAGAAGTGGAGCTCGCGGCGCAACAGGGGTAGTCGCCGTGAAACGAACCTGGATCGCGGTAGAAGTGTAGCGTTTTCGAGTTTCAAAAATCTTAAAACTTAGGGTTTTTAATTTCCAGCGCTCAAGTCGGATCGTTGGGGATCGGAGATCACACGATCAACCTCGCGATCCCACTGCGATTTCACTCGCCAACGATCTTAGCCCCGATCCGAATCGCCCTATGCCACGAGGATCGTAAAATCGTACGATTTTACGATCCGACTCGCGATTTTGCTAACAATGCATACAACTATATATTCATTCTTTAACATCATTGTCTATAAGCTCTTCAGATTAGGACATTAATGGAAGATGAAAAACTGGTGATACATGTTTATATTCATTGTTTCACTTTCTTAGTTCTTGTTCACTCCAACCAAAAACTAAAAATTAATAACACATTAAACCAATTTTGGGATTTTTAAGGCAAGAAAAGTTGTTTCTTTACTCACAACATGCATTTGTTTCTTTGATCTGTTAAGGTAAAAATGACAAAACTTCAAGTACAATCTCTAGGAGTGATAATATCCATGTATTAAAAATTTGATAATTATAGAAGTTTGAAAATGAGAGCGAGCCTTGACATAGCGGTAAAGTGGTGTCTTGATGACTTGTTGGTCATAGATTCGAATTCGAAAACAATATTTTTACATATGCAAGGGTAAGGCTGCGTACCATATCCCTGTTGGGAAAGACATGTATGCACAACGGAAAAATTATACAAATATGTAGTAGTAAATAAAACATTTCTCGCTTGAGTGAAATTGTGAAAAACATAATATACGACAATCCAAAACTCCAAGGGTGCAGAAAAAATAAAGAGATTGAGGGACAAAAACCACGGGATCAAGTCTAGAAAAATTTCTACTATGTAAAATATCAAAGAGTACAACAAAGAGTTTCTACAAAAGAACCTCACAAATAAATGCCTACTCAATCTTAAAGTAATAGAAATTAACAATGCAACAATATCCAAATAGAGACCCACAACAGGGTAAATATAGCTTCTGCCAAAATATGAGAGAAATAAAGTTCTGAGTATATCAGATGAATGCCTACAATATTAAGAACAATTAACTGAAATTTTATCCAAAACAGAGCACAAATAAGTACCCAACTAATTTACAAAAAGTAAGCAAAATTGTTTTTCTCTCGTGTGACGGTGCACTAGAAAAACTGCAAATCGAGAAAGAGGTGCAGCCTTTTTATATTCCTGTATTGCATCTTTTTTTATACAAAAAAAATTAAAATGGTTGGCCCACTTGAGGAGGCCCACCAACCTTCATCTTACCTATGCATAACTTTGAATCTCCCGCAATGATATACATAATTTTTTTTTTTTTTTATAGAAATCAGAAAATGGGCAAAAATAAAACAAATGACTAGGAAAGAGAATTTGAGGATTTTAAGTAGAAGAGAATTGATGGAAGGGGCCATTTTTTTAACCATTATAATTAGGGCCTGTAGCTCCTGATATTTTCTACTATCGTATTTTCATCCCTAGGGAAGTGATGAAAACCCATGATATTAACTTTGATACAACTACAAGGCCTCAAATCCTTGCCACTGAAACAATGTCTTAGAATTCCACAAACATAACTTTGCTCCTTAATTATAGAAACTGGATGGTCACCCGTGCCATGGATGGGTGGAATTTAATATTAATAATATATTAACATAGGTCTAAATTAATTCCTATAATATTAAAATTTTGCCTCTTTTTAGACTTTTCTTGTGTGAACATTACAGTGAGTGGACCAAATACTATAACTTTGAGTCATAAACAGAGTAAGTTATCCTCATGACCCATCTTTTGGCCAGCAGGATGCATATTGGATTGATGACCATGCATCATTCATGGCGTATCTGATTATGAAAGTCAGAACCATGTTGGTAAAATTCTTAGTCAGTATAATGGTCAAGTTATATATTGACTATTATACTGACTAAGAAAAATAAATCAGACAAGAACCAACTATTGCATACTGCCTAATAAGGACTTGAATTGTTGTAGCATTGACACGTACACTAGACAATTGACCAGAACCAACTTCAGCAGGAATGTTCTGGTTCTGTTTGTTTTTAAGCTCCGCTTCCTCTAACTTTGGAAATGTGTGTTGATTTTCAAAGGGAGTTAGGTAGCTTATGCTTGTTATGCTTAATTTGCTGGGAGTTAGGTTGCTGAGGTGAGACCACGTTGGGCTGAATGTGCTGGGAGTTTGGTTGCCTGGACACAATCACATTTTGCATGATAAAAATGTTTGGAATGGCTAGCAGAATCTGATGATGCATTTGCTGTCCTTGAAGATGCATATGAGACTAATTCTCTGTCTGAGTCTTAGTCATACTTATAAAGCTTATCGTTCTAATCAAAGAATGTATTCTATTTGCCTAACTTTAAAATAGAGGGACTAAATTATGGACTTAATAGAGGGACTCCATCCTACATCGGTAAAGGCCAATGGTGAGAAGAGAGATGAGAAATTGGAGGAGGCAGAGGAAGACACATCAGCAAAACATGTGATGTGGTTAAACTGATGTGAAAGCGTATTGTTTCGCAGCTTAGGATTTATATATTATAAGTAGATAAAATGATTATTGGAGGAAGCTAAGAAAAATTTGCACAATGTGGCAATTATTTGAAATTCTGTAATCACGAAACCCCTTTTAAAATATCATGTTGAGGAATTTGTAAATTATTTTGTTGTTTAAAGAATTTGATTTGGGTTGGGTGTTCAATAACGCATCAACTGCAGTTTCTCCCTAGCTATCTGCACAAAACTTCATGCATGACTGCTCCTACTATTCATCCTTATTGGCCTATTTTCTTGAGAGAGATTATTGTTTTAAGGGAACTGCTTGTTTAAGTTTGTCTTCAATTCAATCCACTATAAATTGTAGACGACATTTTAGAAAATTAGGTTCTAGAAGTATAGGGTGTGTGGCAGATTAGGGCGTAAATGGAACATGAAAAATAGGTGTATCCTAACATTTGTTCTTATTCATCCTTTCATTTTCTCTGTTTTTTTTTTTTTTGTGAGATTTCAAATTAATGAAAGTTGTATTCTTTCATGAAAGTATGTATGTATTCATTAAAAGATATAAGTTAAAAAGGTTATATGTTTTCATAAAAGTAATTTTCTATTCATGAAAAGATGCAAGTATAAAAGGTTATATACTTTCATGTAAGTCTGGTTTTTATGAAAGGATTTGTCTCTTTGAAGGGTTATATCTCCTTACCAAAAGAATGTCTCTTTAAGGGTTGTATCCCTTTCCAAGACATAAAATAGTCTATAATTAGGATCAATACAAAAACAATAGCAGAATACATAAATAAGTCTTTGCATTCAAATTAGATTTTTTTTTCTTTACATTCTGATCAGATATTGGAAAACATCATCAATGAGCATAAAGAGAGACAGACAAAGGTGACCAAGGTGAAGCACAAGATCTGGTTGATGTTGTCTTACAATAGGAGGATGGTAGCAAGCAGGATTTTTCCTTAACTAGAAACAGCATCAAGCCTATAATTCTGGTAAGGATAATCACCTATTGCAAATACTTTTATGAACATAATGTTGCTGACACTAGTTACTATAGTAGAATTAGTAAGATAAAATATTTTACACTTGTCGCTTTATATCAATCTTACTTTTCACCTATGAGATCATTGAAGTAGCGAAATATTTGCCATATAATTCTTGCAGCATGCAGCTTGTCCTTTTTTAACTCATTTGACATCCTTGCACAAGAGAAAATCGCATTAACATCCCTAAGGTTTCTTGAGATTACACACGACCTTGCTACTTTTTTAACGTTTGCATCAACCCCCTTATAAGGGTATATGATGTACCGTGTTTGTGAGTTAATAGGGAGTGTTGGTGGTCTTAGTGTAGGGGAAAATGTTGGCAATTAAGATTTTTGAGCTGTCATAATAAAATATTTAATGTCTCTGAAGTTTCCTATTTTGCTTGTAAGTTTGGTTAAAGTTTGCTTGGGTTTAGAAAAAGCTAGTTGCAAACGTGGGCTAATGATGTCTACTTTTAGCTTAGTCATATTCTGCTGGTTTTGCTCTGCTCAATCAGAGATATGTGCAAAAACTGAGTGACAAATCTGAATATACAAGAGAATAGTTTTGCTTCTCTCTTCTTCTTCATATACGGTCATATTTTTCTGATTGAGCTCAATACATCTTGTATGTTCGTTTCTGTTTCTCCAACAGTAAATATCGGAAATTATGGTATTGGGGAGAATTTGACAAAACCTAAAGATGTTTCAATTTACTCTATTGAGAAACTATTTTTCAGGAAGTTAGTGGTGCTGGAGCCGGGAGGTAAGACATCAACAACAGCCATAGATTGGGCAATGGCTGAAATGTTAAAGGATACGAGAGTAATGAAGAAAGCACAAGCTGAGGTGACAGAGGTATTCAATACTAAAGGACGGGTTGATGAAAATTGCCTCAATGAACTCAAATATTTGAAACTAGACCATGAGGTTACACCTTGCAGAACCTATTTTGCTTCAAAGAGAATGAGGTCAAACATTATTTTTGCTACATGGTTATCACATACCAGCCAAAATCAAGGGCATAGAAAATGCTTGGGCCATTGGAAGAAATCCAAACAATTGGACTGAACCAGGGAGGTCTCCTGAGAGATTCATTGATAGCACTATTGTCTACAAAGGGAGTAACTTTGAGTTCATTCCTTTTGGTGCTGGAAGAAGGATATGCCCAGGCAGCACGTTTTACTTTGAGAATTATTGAATTGGCCCTTGCAATGTTGTTGTATCACTTTGAAGGGAAACTTCCCAGTGGAATGAGAAGTGCAGAATTGGACATGAGTGAGGTGTTTGGACAAACAATTAGAAGAAAATAGGATCTATTATTGATTCTTTTTCCATATCTTCCTTTGACTGTCACATTAACTTGTCAAATGAGCAACTGAAACCTTTGGTGATGTCTATAACACTTGTGCAAATTAAAGACCTACTATCAATTGAAATAAAGCTTTGTTTGGCTGTAACAGATAATTAAAATTGTGTGATTAATGCATAGTGTAATAAAAGCTTTTTTTTATCCTCAATGTTAATTAACTTTGATGACACGTCATTTGCTTACATTTTCTTAAGGAGGATCAGAAAGACTGTAAATCTGATACTCTTTTATTTATAATTTTTAGGGTATTTTACATTTAATTTATATTATTTTAAATTTGCCTCAGCAATGTAAATAGTTAGTTTGTAAACCTCTGTAGTGAAATCTATTATAAATTTATAACATGATTAATGTGATATATCACCTTAAGAGTCTACCATTACTGCTAAGAGGGATATAGGTGTAATGTGTATCAATCAATCAAGGGAGTTTTCAGTAGCTATAATAGTATAAGGGGTATTGACTGTAATTGAGCCTAAATTCAGTGAATCTATATAATTTGTCTAATTATTGATTGTGAAACCCAAGTTTAAAAAATATATAAAAAGTATTGCTCTAAAATTTAATAATTATCACAATTTCTTTCGAAGCAGTACGATTTTGCTTTGGAGTTTTTAAAACTAAATGTTTGTCACTTGATGTACTACCTTAACCACCATTTTGTATATAGAAATATATATCTTTGTTTCTAGTTTTTGGCTTTGTTAACACCCTCGTCCATTTCGAATCGGTGTTGCTTTCATTAAATACATCATCAAAATGCATAATATATTGTTATCATGAGATTACTAATGCCCAATAATTGATGATGAAGGTTCAACAATCTATAAGAGTAGCAAACAGTCAAACACAGTTTTATCAGTAAAACTGAAGACCTTGATCTAAATTCTGTTTCCACCATGGATCTTCAAACCCTCTACTTCACATCCATTTTATCCATTTTCATTTTTATATTTTTGGGGCACAAAATAATTACAAAGAAACCTGCCTCAACTCCAAATTTACCTACAGGGCCATGGAAGATACCTATCGTAGGGAACCTACACAACGTTGTTGGCTCCCTTCCCCATCATCGGCTAAGAGATTTATCAGCAAAATATGGACCCTTGATGCATCTGAAGCTTGGAGAGGTTTCCACCATTGTGGTTTCATCCCCAGAGTATGCTAAAGAGGTGTTAAGCACCCATGATCTTATCTTTTCATCAAGGCCTCCAATACTAGCTTCAAAGATAATGTCTTATGATTCTATGGGTATGTCTTTTGCACCTTATGGTGATTACTGGAGACAGCTAAGAAAGATTTGTAGATCGGAGCTATTAAGCTCAAAACGAGTCCAATCTTTCCAACCAATCCGAGGGGAAGAGCTCACCAACTTCATCAAAAGGATTGCTTCAAAAGAAGGGTCACCCGTCAATCTCACCAAAGAAGTGCTTACAACAATATCTACAATTGTTTCAAGGACAGCCCTTGGCAACAAGTTTAGGGACCATCAAAAATACATATCAGTTGTAAGCGAAGCCATAGAGGCCTCTGGAGGTTTTGACTTGGGAGATTTGTACCCTTCTGTTGAATGGCTTCAACACATCTCAGGGCTGAAGCCTAAGCTTGAAAAGTGTCATCAACAAGCCGACCTGATAATGCAAAGCATCATCAATGAACATAGAGAGGCTAAGTCAAGTGCCACACACGGCCAGGGTGAAGAAGTGGCGGATGATCTTGTAGACGTGCTCATGAAGGAGGAGTTTGGCTTAAGCGACAATAGTATCAAGGCTGTGATTTTGGTAAGACTTTAAGAGTATTGACATCTTCCATAAGTGGTATTTTCTTAGGAGAAAGTGATCAACTATTCCACGACCGTTCATGAAAATTCTTTGGTCTAAGACAAAGTGAAAAAAATGGATTTTTAATACACAAATTTTATAAAATATAAATAATATTAAAATTAAAAAATAGAAAAAATGGATCCCATGGAAAAAATGGTCTCTAACACATAAAAAATGGGTCCCTAATGCATAAATTTTTTGAAATACAAATAATATTAAAATTAAGGGATGAAAAAAATAGACCCCCCTGACACATAAATTTTTTGAAATACAAATAATATTAAAATTAAGGGATGGAAAAAATGGATTTTTAATACACAAATTTTTTGAAATATAAATAATATTAAAACTAAAAGATGAAAAAAATGGACCCTTAACATAAAAAATGAACCCCTAATATACGTTTTATTTTTATTTTATTTAAAAAAAATAAATTTTACTTAAATTACTTTTGCAAAAAATTTTGGATCATGGGCGAAGGTCCTGTTGGTCCTATCCCAGGACCGGCCTGAACTATTCACATCTTCCCTATGTCAAACCAATAGCTTCTTGTTTCCTTACTTTAGTGCTGATAACTTCTGGAATGTGTTAGTTAACTTTTACACGATACTTACAAAATTTATCAACACAAAGATGTAAATTATTAAGAAGTAAAACTAAGTTGCTACTTAGACACTAGAAATTCCAAATAATAATAGATTAAGGTTGTATTTGAATAAACTTATTTGTGAGTACTTGTAAGAGAAGAAAATAAAAAGGAAAAATAAAATAAGTTTGTCTTGTAGACTAAAATTAACTTTGTTTCATATTTGTTTTTCAAAGAACTTATTTTAACTTATACATAAATTAATTTTAATTTATTAAAGAAGTTCATTTTAGTTTGTCTCCTTATTTTGTTTTCTTATGATAAATTTATTCAAACAGGACCACCTATACTATGCATCAATTTACACTTGGAATAGAACACGCAAAGCTGAAATATATTTTCAACTTCCAAAGCACCAAGTTTTGTACAATGATCTTGCTGTATGCTAGGTTTACACCTCTAATTTACAATAAGTCCTATGCTGTCCACTTGTATTGGACTAATTCATTACACTTATTGGTGGATCTGCTATTATATGTGTTTGATTTTATTATCTTGCATGTTATTCCATGGAAAATTAAGTTGCAATGAATATTGGTATTCCTTCAAATTTTTCCTATACATAAAATTCATAAGACAACATCTTGATGTCATGATTTTGAAGGATACGTTTGGAGGTGGAACTCAGACATCAGCTACTACCATACTATGGGCAATGGCAGAGATGATAAAAAATCCAAGAGTAATGAAGAAGGTACATGCGGAGGTAAGAGAGGTATTTGGTGGTAAAGTAGGACCCCCCAATGAAAGTGACATGGAGAATCTAAAATATTTGAAATCTGTTGTAAAAGAGACAATGAGACTGCACCCTCCTGGTCCCCTTTTGCTTCCAAGACAGTGTGGGCAAGCTTGTGAGATCAATGGTTATCACATACCTATCAAAAGCAAGGTCATAATCAATGCATGGGCAATTGGAAGAGATCCAAATCATTGGAGTGAGGCTGAGAGATTTTATCCTGAGAGGTTCATTGGAAGTTCTGTTGACTACGGAGGCAATAATTTTGAGTTCATACCATTTGGTGCTGGAAGAAGAATATGCCCTGGCCTCACATTTGGGTTGACCACTGTTGAGTTTCCACTTGCATTGCTAATGTATTATTTTGATTGGAAACTTCCCAATGAAATGAAGAATGAAGATTTGGACATGACTGAGGTTTTTGGAGTATCATCTCGTAGAAAAGATGATTTGTGCCTCATTCCTATCACTTTCCATCCTTAGCCTACACAAGCTCTACAATAATTAGTAAAAGTAAAAGAGCTGAGAATAAAGAAAACTTTATATCTATTGTATTGATGTTTTTACCGAGTTAAAATAAAGAAAAGTGTGTATTTGAATATCATGACAGGGGTTGACAGATCGGTTAGGAGGGGAAAAAATTATTTGATCCAACTATTTTAATTTTCTTCTTTAATCATCTAATTAAGTTTAATTTTTGTAAGATCCTGACTTCTGGCGCGGGACGTGGTGCGAACCGCGCGGGACCTGCATTCCAGCTTTATAAATAGCCCATTTGGGCTAAGAGAAAGAAAGGAAGACAGAGAGAGAAAAAGAAGGAAAAGAGAGGAAGAGAATCATTGTTGCCCAGAGAAGCTTCATATGTTCTCCATCTCTCATCTAAACACCTCTGACTCAATTGAGAAAGTGTTCAGAGCCTCGAGATAAGCTAGTGACCCAGCTTTATTCTCGACAAGAGGCGATAAACGGCGAGATCGAGATTCCTAAGGGAGCCCTTGGAATGGAAGAACCAGAGGCGAAGGAGGCTTTGTCTGAGCGATCTACCTTAGGGAAAGTGATTCCCTGGTGTGTCTTAGCTGCACAGAGGTAAGAAACTCGAGCCTTAGCCGTTGGTTCTGTGTTTGGGTCTTTGGGTGTATTTTGAGTATCTTGAGAGGTGTTTTTGGAGGTGTTAGAGTCGTTATTAGGCTTGGACTCTGTAGAGTTTTGTGTTTAGAGGGTTACTCTGATGAAGTTAGAGCCTTGAATCATCATTATTGATGAAGTTTGATTTTGGCTCTGAGTATGTATGAGCAGAGGTAAAAGGTTGACTATTTGACTAGTATGAACCTTAGAGCAGTTGACAAAGTTGCTCATGAGATAGTATAGATGAGGTTTGTGAGCTGGAACTAGTCATAAAGAGAAGCTTGAATTTGAGTGAGATAAACTGTCCAAGCCCTATGGAAACCCTGAGGTTTTGGGTTGTGCGAGCTTTGAGCTCATTGTTGATGGCTTGGATTGAGTCTAGAGGGACTCTGAGGCCATGGTTGATCTGAGATAGACCAGTAAGGGTCTATAGATAGGTTTGCTGAGGATGAGCCTGAGAAACCTTAGGTCGAGGACCTGGGTTGATAGAAAGGACTGAGGTTCCTTTCTTAGAGACAGTTGAGGACTGTCTGATGAGCTAATGATTGTTTGTGTCTGAATGGTCTGTGATATGTGTTTGGTTGCCTTGTTAAGGTTTGACACGAGGTGTCAGAGGAGCAGACCATCGTTCCAGAGGCTGGAAGTGCAGGCACGACTTGCCAGGTAAGCTCATCGTTCTGGGGATTTGCCCTTTCTCTTGTTTGCCACCCAAGTTGGGTGATAGTTGCATGCCATACTTGTATATGTATGTATTTATGTGCATGCTGAGTTAAAGAAGGCCAAAGTGGCTTGTTGTTTGATGATATATATATATATATATATATATATATATATATATATGAGGAGGAACCCTAGGATAGACACCGAGATGGTGTGAGGGTATTGTGACATCTGTGGTTTCAGGTGTAGGGCCTTGGGCCGTTAGAGTGATGAACACTGTAAGAGTGTTCTGTGATGGGATGCAGATTAGAGAATGATCTGTGATGGAACCTACAGGATACTGGACTAGTATCGGGCTAGCTAAGGTTCCCTAGCCAGAGGAAGAGTTTGAGGACTCCCTGGAATAGCTGAGATTCCTTGGGAGGTGTCATTGCTCTCCGACTAAAGTCTTAAGGATGGATGTTTCTCCTTAGGCAGAGATGTTGGAG
>PYAF01004902.1:937723-972013 GCA_007407185.1 Glycine tomentella
GTGGAAAGTCCTGAAAGATTGAGTGCCTCCTTTGTGAGATGATCTCTTTCAGGCAGTGGTTTGAGCACCTGAGGGATTGAGTGCCTCCGTTGTGAGATGATCTCTCTCAGGTGGTGGTTTGACAGTCTGAGGGATTGAGTGCCTCCTGTGTGAGATGATCTCTCTCAGACCGTGATAGGAAGTCCTGAGGGATTGAGTGCCTCCGTTGTGAGATGATCTCTCTCAGGCAGTAGAGCTGTAAGTCCTGGAAGATTGAGTACCTCCTGTGTGAGATGATCTCTTTCAGGCATGTGTTGTGTTTGAAGTCCTGAGTTGAGAGATTCCTTAGGCAGTGTGTTTGAAGTCCTGAGTAGGTGACTCAGGTCATGATTGTTTTAGTATGAGGCGGTGCCTCTATGGTATATACAGTGTCCAGTGGTTGACACTGATGCTATGGTACCTCTGTGAGACGGGTTATGAGAGTCATATGAGATGCTGGTGCCATGGTTATGGTTTTGATCTCTGTGAGACGTCTGAAAGAGCCAGTATAATATATGGATGCGATGATGATGGCATGGCTCTGTGAGACGAGTCTGGGGATGGTTTGAGAGCCATTATGAGGTGTGAGACCTCTGATACAGAGAGCATCCCGTTTAGTACCTAGAGAGCTGGGGAATGAGTGGTAGCCAGGATAATGTCCTGAGCTTGTTATGCTTGTTTATGTGTGTATGCTTGGGGGTGAACCAGGGTGAGGGAAGATCTCCCAGAACCCTGAGCTTACTGAGATGTTTATTTCACCCCTGTTGTGGGTTATGGTTTTCAGGTGCTTCCTGAGAAGAGGAGCAACCACAGGACATGAAGCTGAGCGGAGTATGCTGGAGTGTCATGGGCTGCAGAGGAAGATTAGAAGAATCTTTATTTTGATCTCTGTCTTGTTTTGTTCTAGAGGATAAGATGTGAGTGTACACCCGTTGTACTGTACATATAATGATGTATGACCAGATGTGGTCTTGTTTTTGAGCATGTATATGTACAGATTATGATGTTGTTATATGAGGGTATGTTCCTCCTGATTTTCTTTATTTAGTTATGTATATATCTGCCTATGTTTTGTTTAAGTTATGTAGAGTTTTATCTGGATCGGCTGGGGTTTGATGGTGTTTTCATGTGATGTGTTTTATATTTCATGCATAATGTTATCAAGGAAAATGATTCTATCGCTTTCGTACCGCCTTTATATGGTGCTGATAGCGCGATTCTGATATTTTGGGTGATAACACACCGGGTGCACACAGGGTGTTACGATTTTAAAATTAAAGTCAATGCAATTCAATTTATTTCGATTTAGATTATAATTTTTTTTTTGTGATGGACCAATATTACATTATACGTAAGGAAATTCGTCATAAAATGAATGCATGTGACAATTTATCTGTAGCTTGTTGTGATGTTGTCAGACTTAAAATTCTCTTTTTGGTTTATGAAAAAATATTTCTTTCTAATCTCGTATTTATAAAAATTTCTATACTTTTCTTTTATTTCAGATGTTGACAACAAAAATATATTTTACATATTTTCAAATATTTAACTTAAAAATGTTATATATAAAAGAATTCAACTAGAACTTAATCGTGGTATGCACCATATTTTTTAAGAGATAGCAATAATGTTTTTATATAAACATATTTTCCAATGGTTTATATTTGTCTACCTGATAAAAGAGATTTTATTTTAGGCAAATATTTGCATCCTCCTATTTTTTTAAATATGCTATTTTAGTTTCCATATTTTATAATTAAGATATTTTTTCTTTTAGTTTTAAAATTTTATAATTTTAATTCTCTTTTTTTTTTTTAATTAATATATTACATCTTTTCATTTATCTATTTTTTTAATTTTAATCCCCTTGATCAATTTCAAACTTGATAATATTTTTTTTAATAAATTAAGTTTGTTAACAATTAAATAATTTTAACAAATATTTGTCTTATGAATAATAAAGTCAACATTTATAAAGTAAGTTGATCATATGGATTAAAATTATGAATTTTTAAAAGTGGAATACAAAATATTTCAATTAAAAAATGAGTAATTGAAATCACAAATATTTTAAAAATGAAAATAAAATGTCTTGGTTAAAAACATTGAAGGAATAAAATAACTAACTTAAAAAATAAGGAGACAAAAATTATATTTTAACCTTTATTTTATTAAAATGGATGACAAGGATTATAATTGTTTTGTTTCGTTCTTTATTTCCTGTATAAAAAAATGGATGACAAGGATATAAAAAATAGTGATGAAAATGATGCATTACATTGCGCTATATTAATTTAAATGCAATGTTGCGTCACGTAGTTTTGGATTGCTTCAGAAAATAATATATGAGATTATGCATTTATTAATATTAAAGAGAGTTGTTGCTTGTGCAGTTGTGTGTTTTAGCATGAATTTCTCCTGGAAACCAACGAAAATAAAATATATGCAGAGTGTTAAATGCGAAAAAAATCACAATATTTTCTCCAATGTTGACAATCCATTTTCTTAAAGAAAAAAAAACTGATAAAATGCTAATCTAATAATCTAGTACTTCAAATTACTAATACAATGTCAAAGCCCGTCAATTATTTAAAGAGAGTTTAACTATTCAAAATGGTACAAGTTAATCGATCAGCACCTTACTCCAATAATAAAAAAAAATGATGCAAGTTAATCGATCAGCACCTTATTCCAATAAAAAAAAAAATATGATGAATAACTTTTATCTACTGTAATTGTAACTATTTTCTTGTTAATTAATTTCTTATGATTGAGTAACATATCCATGCATTACTGAATAAGTATGTGTTTTGCATTGGTGTTGTAAAATTAGCGACAAAATAAAGTCATGATAGAGGGATAAAAAAGGTTAAATTTTAGTTTTTTTTCCTTCAATTTAATTTTTAGAACGAATTTGATCCTCTAATTTTTTTATTCAATTTAGTTTTCAAATTTTTAAAATAGATTCAATTTAATCTTATAATCTGAATTAATCTAATGGTGTTAAAAAATATATATTTTGTGATGATTTAAAATTATTTAATTTTGATTTTAAATTGTTACAAATTATGATTTTTTAACACAACTTAACCAATTTAAATTCAGATAATAAAACTAAATTAAATTGATTTAAAAAATTAGAGGACTAATTTAAAAAAATTAGAAAATCAAATTAAATCTAAAAAAATAATGGGGAAAAGATTAATTTAACAAATGAAAAATGGGATCATCCTGCAACACCAGCAACTAAAGTTTGAGTTTGGAACTTTGGACTCCTCACCTACAGTCTCTTAAATTCGACATTGGAAAAGACAGCTTCATAATAGTATTCATTTATTTCTATTATTGTTTTTAGAAAATAAATAAATGCTGCCGTCTTCCATATCAATTTGTGTCCACAAATTCTCATATTAAGTTCAGCAATAAAAAACCTAAGGTGGTAGCTTGTTTTTCTTCACAAGTCACAACCATGGATTTAGGTCTCCAAAATATTCCCTCACTTGCAATCCTACCCTTCTTCCTCTTCCTGTTCACTATGCTTAGTATATTTTGGAGAACAAAAAGCAAGCCTTCAAACTCCAAGTTACCACCAGGACCACCAAAACTACCCCTTATAGGAAACTTGCATCAGCTTGGAGCAATGCCTCATCATGGCCTAACAAAACTTTCACACCAATATGGCCCTCTCATGCACATAAAACTTGGTGCACTTTCCACCATAGTGGTGTCTTCCCCTGAAATGGCCAAGGAAGTAATGAAGACACATGACGTCAATTTTGCAAATAGGCCTTATCTTCTTGCAGCAGATGTCATATCTTATGGCTCCAAGGGCATGAGTTTTTCTCCTTATGGAAGTTATTGGAGGCAGATGAGAAAGATTTGCACCTTTGAGCTGCTAACTCCGAAGCGTGTCGAATCATTTCGAGCGATTAGGGAAGAGGAGGCATCAAATCTTGTTAGAGAGATAGGTTTGAGTGAAGGGTCATCCATCAATCTCACTAGGATGATCAATTCTTTCTCCTACGGCTTAACATCACGCGTGGCCTTCGGGGGAAAGTCCAAAGACCAAGAAGCTTTCATTGATGTTATGAAAGATGTCTTGAAGGTTATTACTGGTTTCTCCCTAGCTGACTTGTATCCTATTAAAGGGCTTCAAGTTTTGACAGGGTTGAGGTCCAAAGTTCAGAAATTACATCAAGAAGTTGATAGGATCCTTGAGAAAATTGTGAGAGATCACAGGGACCCAAGTTCAGAAACAAAGGAAACCCGTGAAAAAACTGGAGAGGATCTAGTTGATGAGCTACTAAAGCTTCAGAGGCAGAACAACCTTGAGCATCCTCTATCTGACAACGTTATCAAAGCAACCATTTTGGTTAGATTTTTGCAATTACATATCACATAATTTCCAGAATAGCTACAAATAGATATTATCAAAGATCAATTAACTCCTATTGCCTTAGATGGTTATAACGTTTTCTCTGTTAAAGACTGTTACGTGATACTTGTTGGCAGAGGATACTTAGATTTTGACTTCAAACTAAGTTTAAGTAAAATCTTAAATTAAAATCTCTGTTATAACTCTAACATACATTCAAATAAACAAGTTTCTGCAGAAAAGCTTAACTAAAATATATGTATGATTCTTGATTTTTTTTTTAAGGTTTCCCTGTATAAAACTTAATAAAAACTTGATCGTTTGTTCAGTTAGAGTTGTCAGTTGTTATATTGTTTGGATATACTTCTCCATAAACACTTGGAGAAGAAAAAAAAAATTAAGTTAAATGAATTGAACTTCAACTTATGTATCTCAACTTCTGGAGAAGATACATGAGAGAGCTTCTATAAAAGTTAAGTGCAAAAAGTTGATTTTAATTTCTAAAAAAGTGCAATTCATTTTACCTTCTTATTGTCTTCTCCAAGTGTTTATTGAGAAATTTATCCAAATGGAGGATAGATATACTATACTAGTTCAGTAGTGCTGCAAAAAAGGAAACCAATGAAAAAACAGGAGAGGATCTAGTTGGTGTCCCACTCAAGCTTCAGAAGCAGAACAACCTTGAGCATCCTCTATCTGATAACATTATCAAAGCAACCATTTTGGTTAGTGTTTTGCAATCATAAATCACATATTTTTAGAATAGCTCCAAATAGATTTCATCAAAGATCAATAAACTCTTATTGCCTTAGATGGTTATAACAGTTTCTCTGTTAGACTGTTGGGTGATACTTGCTGGCAGGGGATAAGCAAGACACATACTATACTTAAATTTTGACAACAAACTAAGTTTAAGTAAAACCTATCTATGTTATTACTCACATACATTTAAATTTAGATATTTCTGTAGAAAGGTTCGAGTAAAATCTATCTATGATTCTTGAATTTGAAAAAGAGAAAAAAAGTTTGCAATGTAAATCACTTAATAATAACTTAACTGTTGTTCAGTTAGAGTTGTCAATTGTTTTACTGTTTGGATAAATATCTTCATAAAAGAAGAAAGTAAAATGAATGAAGCTTCTTTCATAAAGTTAAATCATATATGCGCCTCAACTTTTGGAGAAGTTAGTTGAGAGCTTTCATAAAAATTAAGTGCATAAGTTGATTTTAACTTCTTATTTTTTTGTGTGTAAGTGTTTATTGAGAACTTTATCCAAATAGACCTAGATATACTATACTAGTTCAGTAGTGCTGCAAAAAATTGTTGGCAATTAAGTACATTTTAACATTTCTTTCAGGATATCTTCAGTGCTGGAAGTGGTACTTCAGCTAAAACCTCAGAGTGGGCAATGTCAGAACTTGTCAAAAACCCAAGGGTGATGGAGAAAGCACAAGCTGAGGTAAGAAGAGTCTTTGGTGAAAAGGGGCATGTAGATGAAGCTAACCTCCATGAACTCAGGTACTTAAAGTCAGTAATCAAAGAAACGCTGCGTCTACACATTCCTGTTCCATTTTTGCTACCAAGAGAATGCAGTGAAAGATGTGAAATTAATGGGTATGAAATACCAGCCAAGAGCAAGGTTATTATCAATGCTTGGGCTATTGGAAGGGATCCAAACCATTGGATTGATGCTAAGAAGTTTTGTCCAGAAAGGTTCCTTGATAGCTCAGTTGATTACAAAGGTGCAGATTTTCAGTTTATTCCATTTGGTGCTGGAAGGAGGATGTGTCCAGGAAGTGCATTTGGCATTACTAATGTTGAACTCTTGCTAGCGAATTTGCTCTTCCATTTTGATTGGAAGATGCCTAATGGGAACAAGCCTGAAGAACTTGACATGAGTGAATCATTTGGCTTGTCAGTTAGAAGAAAACATGATTTGTATTTGATTCCTGGCATCTGTCACTCATTTGGTAATTAAAAACATTGTGTAGAAACTCTTGTTTAGGCTCTGATTCATTGGATGTGACTACTTTTGGGGGTAAACTCAAACTAAAGTTTAGTAAGCAACATGTAGTACATGTGATTGTTGAAAGAATGGGAATAAATGTAGATTAAGTTTTTGTTTTTTATTATTATTTTACAATTTTTACTCAAGTTTTAAGTTCATGAATAGCTAGTTTTTCTATGTTTGCTATAGTAACATTTTAAAATGCATATACAAAATAAGTTACACACTTAGGTTTTAGCTAGTTCAAAATTGAAAGGATAAAGAATATGCTGGTGGAAAAGGCTTTAGACAAAAAAAATTTTTAAAAAAGTTTAAAGAGTGATAAATTTAAATTAATATATCTAGGATGACGATAACAAAAATGTCGAAGATATGTTCTAAACCCAAACTTGTGAAATACCTAAAAAATTTGAAAGAGAAGTTGGCGTTTTATTTTTAAAAAAGAAAAAACTTTATATTGCCATTTTGAAGTAGTTATTCAGTTGACTTTACATTACCATTTTTTAAAATGTTTTTTTTTCCCATGGTTTTCAATAGAAGCATTCCATTAATATATGCCAAATCCATTAACAAACGGTTAATATATTGTCATATGAAAGCTTTTTCTTTTCTTTTAAAATTAATTACAAAAGATAAAAGAAATAGTAACACGAAATAGATTGATTATTACTTTTAAAAAAAGAAAATTTATATACGTAATTCGATGGCTTTTTAACTAATCTTCTTAATGAACCTCAAGAATGATGTGGTGGATCTTCAATTAAAACAGGTTAAAACCACTCTCAAGAGGTTGAAAACTTGAAATGAATGGTTCAAGTGAAAAAAACCACATTCTGAAAGTCAAAGTGAACAGTTGTAGTGGCGAATAATTCCTTGTACTAACAGGGCGTACGTCAGCTTTGTAAACAAATCCTGCTAATTAAACCATTGACCCAAATGCCGGAATGCACCAAACTTGAATTATCACAAGGGCCGTGTCAAAAACATTCCGGACCTTAGGTTAAAATATATGTTTAACAATAAGTTTAATAAATTATTTTTACAGTAATCACGTTAATTAAGATTTAAATCTATAGCCTCATGCGTATTATTTAAACTCCTACTACTAGGTCCAAACCTAATGGTTTAAGAATTACTTTCATACTATTCATTAATTTGTATTTTTTGTTTGATTAATTCTTTTAATTTTTTTTTACCAAAATTCTTTTAACTTTATGAGCTGGAAAATTATTTATAAAGAAGAATTTATTAATTCATTCATTTTATTGCAATGTATAGTCCGTAACATGCTTCATAGTAAGCTAAATGCACCAGAAGCCAGTTTTGTAAAAAAAAAAAAAAAGTTTCTTCATGCTCATAAATCATCCATTCTAAGAATTACGATTTTTGAAAATAATTAAATTTGTTTGGTAGGTCAAATATTTTTATATAAATTTCTTTAGAATAAATGAATAACATAATATTTTTACCATAAGTTTTAATTATTTATCATATTAAATAATTTAATAAGAGTGACATAATATATTTTTATAATAATAAACCTTTTTTTAACAAAAAAAAATATTCTCACCTTCCTAATGAAAATATTTTTGTGAAATACATAGTCAAAAAAATTCATGGAATACTTGCTTCCTGATAATATTATTTTTTATATAAAAAACAAAACAGACAGAAGAAACAAACATTTTCAACTTAAGATAATTTATTAATACTTGTTATTTCTCAATATCTCTTATTTTATTAGTACGAATTGAAAACAATACTAAAAAGTTTAACATAAGCTCAACTAACTTAGTTATACTTCCATGAAATATTTCTTTTTGTATTATATATATTATATCATTTGTTGTTATAATTATATATATTTTTTTAATTTCTCTTTTTTCTCTCTCTCTCTCTGTCTCTAATTTTTTCTAAGTGTGAACTAATCCATCATTTCCAAAAATGCATCAATTAAATAGAATCCTGCCTTACTTTCAAGGAAAGCATGTTTAGTTATCACATACTAATTACTTATATACTTTTGTATGAGTGAAAAACAAAACTTATACTTATGTATGAAATATATTTAATTAAAGATAATATTTTAGTACTAGGTGTATCAGCCATGATGTCAATGAGAGTGCTTTTTGGTCTCCCTACTACCCGTTCCAGATTGCAAGTTTTGTTATGAAGTCTGCACAGTACTAGGTGTATCAATCCACATGCAACTGACGCAAGTCATGAATATATCTCTTCTTTTGCATAACCCTTCTTGATAAGATGTGGAAAATTATGAAATATATAGTACTAGTGCTGTGAATTTCTCGAGTTGAACTGCGACTAAAATCAAGTGGATATATAATCCACATTCTAAAAATCAATGTTTCAAGTCATGACCAGCTAATAGGTTGTGAGTAGTTGCAGCTAGCAAAGCTTGAGAAATTAACCTTTGACCCAAATGCAAGAACGTAGCAAAATAGAATTATCTCACGACACCGTGCATGTGTTATTTTATTAGCCATTTTACATATCTGCTTAGCTAGGAATGTCGTATTTAAATAAACACGAGTGTTTTATTTAAATTTTCTTTTTATGCTGGCATAAAATCCTTTTTGAACCGGCATTGTATTAAGTAATAAATTATATATATATAGCCATGCATTGCATTTACGGCTACCTCCAATATTCTAGAAAAAAAATTGAAATTCATATTATTAAATTATTTACTCAGTGAATCTTTTAAATAATATGATAGTCAACATATAATCATCATGATGTGAATGTAGAATTGAAAATAAGTTTATTCAACAGTAAATAGTGGCGGATCCAGCACCGGAGGGCAGTGGCAGCTTTTTTTTATTTAAAAATAAAAATATTTATTATCATACATATTAAAATAAATATAAAACATAATGAAACGTCTAACAAAGAAAAGTATAAAAGAAACAAAATATCAGAAAAAAATTAGTCAACAAAATATAAAAATTGACATCTAAAATATTGAAAGCAGAGGGGTTTAGGGTCGAATTATAAAAATAGAAGGTACAAAAAATAACAACACTATTTATATTCTCAGGTTTCTCTCAAACTCAGGGGGTACATTTGCACCCCTCAAGATAACATGGGTCCGCCATTGGTGAATACCTTAGTATTTAATAGTTTGAAGCCGGCCAACAAAATAAATCTATTTAATTAACCAATTTATTTGTCTAAAAAATTAAATAAATTAAAGCATATTTTAAAATCACAAGATTATTCATGTCTTACTCTTAAAAAGAATTGTTGACTATTTTTTTCTTTAATTTCATTCTCTAATATTTCCATGACATCAACTTTAATAGTATTTTTCGAATTCCACTATCATGTATATAATTTTCTTCAATATTCAATTCTAAAAATATATATTCTATATATTAAAGAGTCATCACCTCTTCTGATCTCGATACTTCTTATAGATGCACAATATATAATATAAAAAACGAGTTACATGTTTGAAAGAGAAACATTAGAAATGATAATATATATGAGTCCCTAGATAATTCAAAAGTTTGCATTTGGTTCTTTAGAATTAACTTTGAATTTGCACTCATATATATATAATTTCTTATGGAGGGAATAATAAAAAAACTATCCTTAGAAAGAGAACACAATTGTATAGTGCGAAAGAGAAATGCACAAATTCAATATTCATTGGCCATTTAAATTTTCCAAATAATGGAGCATTATATTTAGTTAGTTAAAGTGTGATATGCGTATGAGAAAAAATTAACTAAAAAAATAGTAATTAGAAAGTAGCAAGTCAATTGCATTGGTTTTATTACCTAAGATTGTAATAAGAATGCTGGAATTTAATCCTCTAATATGTCACCCATTAACTTCCATTCAATACCTTTTAACATATCAAGTTTTTTTTTTAAATATAAAAATAAATTGTAATGGAAATTCTATAAACTTTCGCATCCCCAAATCAAAGCCAAAAATAATGTAAAAAAATAGATGTGATTTTCACTATAAAGTTTAATGTTGGTGCAATACAAACAACGTAAAATAATTTTACACTATTATCTAATCATAAATCATTATTGATATAATTTTTAAAATAATTATCATAAAATATTAAAAAACTTACTATATATAATATATTGTAATTAAATGACGATGTAAATCTGTTTTACAGTGTTATTACATACTTTATTTTCTCTTCATGATATAGCTTACAACAATAAGATTTGATTGATTATCTTTGAAATGAAAAATAAAGTTCATTTGTATGATTAATATAATGTAGAGGATTAAGCAAACGAATAAGTAAATTGGGGATTTGTTAAACATTATCCTCTTTCCAAACTAAATGTCAAAGCGTCCTGAAACCACTGCATTGTTGAAATACATGCACAGGAGTTTTTAGCCTCTTTTTTTCTATGTTCACATCTGATCCATTTTGCACTGCTGCTGTTTTAATCAACTTTACAATATCAAGAAATAATACCCAATAACGGATATGAAGATTCAGCAGTAGTCTATATATTAGAGTGCATGTGAAACAAAGTTTTATACTAACTAGAAAGGCTAGATCTAATTAGTTCTATTTTCCCAAAAATGGATCTTCAACTTCTCTACTTCACATCTATATTCTCCATTTTCATTTTCATGTTCATGACACACAAAATAGTAACCAAAAAATCTAACTCCACTCCAAGTTTACCACCAGGACCATGGAAGCTACCTATCATAGGGAACGTACACAACCTTGTTGGCTCTCCACTTCCCCATCATAGACTAAGAGATTTATCAGCAAAATATGGACCCTTGATGCATCTGAAACTTGGAGAGGTTTCAACAATTGTGGTTTCATCACCAGAATATGCCAAGGAGGTGATGAAAACACATGATCATATCTTTGCATCAAGGCCTTATGTCCTTGCTGCGGAGATAATGGACTATGATTTCAAAGGTGTAGCTTTCACACCTTATGGTGATTACTGGAGACAGCTAAGGAAGATCTTTGCATTGGAGCTATTAAGTTCCAAACGTGTCCAATCTTTCCAACCAATCAGAGAGGAAGTGCTCACAAGTTTCATCAAAAGGATGGCTACCAAAGAAGGATCACTGGTTAACATTTCCAAAGAAGTGATTTCAACTGTCTTTACAATAACTGCAAGGACAGCCCTTGGCAGCAAGAGCAGGCACCATCAGAAGCTAATATCGGTGGTAACCGAAGCTGCAAAGATTTCTGGAGGTTTTGACTTGGGAGATTTGTACCCTTCTGTGAAATTTCTTCAGCACATGTCTGGCTTGAAGCCTAAGCTTGAGAAGTTGCATCAACAAGCTGACCAGATAATGCAAAACATCATCAATGAGCATAGAGAGGCTAAGTCAAGTGCCACAGGGGACCACGGAGAGGAGGAAGTTCTTTTAGATGTGCTCTTGAAGAAGGAGTTTAGCTTAAGTGATGAAAGTATCAAGGCTGTGATCTGGGTAAGGGTCTTCAGATTTTCCACCAATTTTATTGCATGATAGAAAAGTGGAGAATAAAGTATGTTTGATTGCCTTCACACTTTAGTTTCAAAAAATATTTTGCATTTTCTAAAATGATTAGTAATCATTTTGTCATTCAAAATTTATTAAGTTTTGCAAATTGTTTTGAATACAAGTGTTTAAAAAGAAAAGAAAAATATAAACAGTTAAGAAGATGTTTTATCATCCTTTTTTTTAATTGTTTTATTCAAGTATTTAGAAGGCGAACTTTTAAAAATTAGAAATGTGATTAGCGAACAAACACTTTCAAATATATGTGGCAAAATATGTTGGATGGACTAGCCAAAATAGACTCGAATAAGTCTTATGAAATGTAGGACTTGAACTTTAAATTTTGAACCTGATTTCATCATGATCAGGTTTTGGCTTAGTATGTCAAAATCTAAAACATTTGAGCTATCATTGGTCTTCGATTTCATTTTAGAGACTCAAATTGAATTTAATCTTTCTTATCCCACCTCACTATAATTGAGTGATTCATTTTGCCACCTCCATTTTCAAATGTGCTCATGACAAATTTTAGGAAACAAAAAAATATTTTTGAATTCAATAAAAAATGCAAGGCCTAGTCAATTTTTTCTATAAAAGCAGCATAAAGTTTTCTATAATTTGTTTTTCTCTTAAGCATATTTGAAAGTGCTTGTCCCCTAAACAGTTCTCTGATTTCTAAAAGTTCATTTGTTCTATTAATATCTGAATATGGCATGGAGAAAACATAACAAGAAGAGTAACTATCTCCCAATGTTTTTTATTTTTGGTTTCTATAACACTTGATTTGAAAAAGAAAAAAAAAATTATGTATTTCATTGACTAGAGGCTCCTCACTATGCGAAGGTAAGGGGAAGGGATATTATAGGCGGTCTTACTTTACATATGCAAAGAAACTGTTTTCGGATTCGAACCCATAACCAACGAGTCACTAAGGCACAACTTTACTAATGTGTGAGAGCTCGCTCTCAACACTTGATTTGAAAAGAATTTTCAAAATTTAATAGATTTTAGATGAGAAATTGATTGTTAGGTAATGTTTATATAACAGTTTCCTATCAAATAAGTAATCTTCAAGTGTCTTCAGCAGCATATCTGCATCAACATGCCCATAGCTCCACTCCTTTTTCTAGTTTTTTGTAGCATTTGGCTTAACTGCATAAAATATAAGTTTAATGGTGTTTTTCATTCCAACAAAATTGTCGACTCTTTGTCCTAGTCATAGAACACATAGAATTCCCCTCCTCTCCAGACAGATAATCAAGTAATTGTACAGAACAGTTAGATTAAAAGACAAAAATTTGGATCTTTAGAAAATGTAGAGAAGAAAAGTGAGATTTTTGGAGACTAAGGAAAAAATGAGCAATTTTACATGGACAAAAAACACCATTAACTCGATAACATTTATCGTATTGTTTTTAACAATATAATCTTTGTTTCATTGGGTGCCATATGTATCTTGTCTTCTAACCATTTGAATGTATTTAACATGATCACTTGATCTTGAAGGATATCTTTGGAGGTGGAAGTGATACATCATCTGCTACCATAACATGGGCAATGGCAGAGATGATTAAAAATCCAAGAACAATGGAAAAGGTACAAACTGAGGTAAGAAGGGTATTTGATAAAGAAGGAATGCCTAATGGAAGTGGCACAGATAATCTAAAATATTTGAAATCTGTTGTGAGTGAGACATTAAGATTACACCCTCCAGCTCCTCTTTTGCTTCCAAGAGAATGTGGACAAGCCTGTGAGATAAACGGGTATCATATACCTGCGAAAAGCAGGGTCATAGTGAATGCTTGGGCAATTGGAAGAGATCCAAGGCTGTGGACTGAGGCTGAGAGGTTTTATCCTGAAAGGTTCATTGAAAGTTCTATTGAATACAAAGGCAATAGTTTTGAGTTCATCCCATTTGGTGCTGGAAGGAGAATGTGCCCGGGCCTCACATTTGGCTTGAGCAATGTTGAATATGTGCTTGCAATGTTGATGTATCATTTTGATTGGAAACTTCCTAAAGGAATGAAAAATGAAGATTTGGGCATGACTGAGATATTTGGAATAACAGTGACTCGGAAAGATGATTTATATCTCATTCCCAAAACTCTTCATAATTAACCTACTCCATAGACTCTACACGACATGTGGACCTACTCTCCATTTGGAAATGTATGTTTGGACTTTTGGTATAGAATAAAGGATGTCCAGCATTGCTGTTATATATCTAAAGTTTTAAACTTTTAAACGATTGATTTTTCCCTTCTCTAGAATCATGAATACTTTACGGACTTGAAGTAATTATTCTAAATATTCCTATCTAATAATAAATTACCTTCATTTCATGTCATCATCTTGACTTGTTCTTAATTGATTAGAATTAGAACTATTGATGTTTTGAACATTTTCTTTTTAAATGCTATTATCAATATTATTTTTCCCTGGCTAATAAATCAATGAGTTGCCTCCTAAATGGTCTTAATTTGAATAGTCAATCTTATATATTATAATAAGCTCTGTCTGTGTATCATGTTTGGCTAACGTATTCAATCCACAGACGACTGAACTGAGCTGAGATATTGGTACCTTCTGGTACTGCTTTAACAGCTGGCTCATAAAAGATTAGCCACTACACCTCTTCTTAATTTCATGTTGGTTGAGAAGTGCTTTTCTTTGTCGAGAATCGAGATTTCACAGTACCTGGTTAACAAGTTGTTTAAACTGTTTCTTTAAAACACATTTCTAAAAATATGTCTCTTCTATTCATTTAAACATTGTAGTTGCTAAATTCAGATTATTAAGAAAAAAGTTGTTAACGGAACTGAGAGCCTGAAATTAGAGCCAATGGAACATCCAAAAGCAATTATTCCTAAAAGGCAATTAAGTTGACAAGCAGGGTCCTATTTTGTTGATACAACTAATAAATAACTATTTTATTTAGTTATAATATTGGCTATATATATTCACGTGATGTTTTTGTATTGAGACAACTATAATTGAATATTATAACTAAATAAAATAGTCGAATAAATAAATATAAATATTAAAGAATGGGACAGGAAAACTCTAATTCGTCCTCTTACTACAGACTTGGCTATAGATAATGTTGAAGAACATAAAATTTGCACTCACCACAAACAAAAAAACAGAGCTACACTAAAATGGCAGATACTGCAGTGTCCTTGGCTCGTGAGCATTTTCTTCCAAAAATTTTGGAAGCTGTCAAAATGCTGAAAGATCTTCCAAAAGAAGTTGAAGATGTTGCAGATGAACTGGAAAGTTTTCAAGATTTCATCAATGTTGCAGATAAAGTGGCTGAAGCTGAAGGAGTAAGCGTGAGGGAATAACAAAAAGGGTAAAGCGGCTGAGAGAAGCAGCTTCTTGTATGGAAGATATCATTGATGAATATATGATCAGTGAGGAAAATAGTTAATATTTAATAAATGTTTTCAGGGTAAAGAATGTCACACATGCAAAAATACTAAGAAGGTGAGAGCCAGTTTGGTTGCTCAATTTCAAATTGAAAACAAGTTAGGCATATTATTTTAAGGGTTTTATATATTATTTTCAAATTAAAGATAAAATTTTACTTTAATAATGCTTAAATAATTTCCCCCCTATAAAATTAGTTCTTTAAAGATATATTTTTTGTGTTAGTTATTTAAAGATTTTGTTTTGTTTCCTTCATTGCTGTTAAGTAACAATGTTAGTCGATAATATAATAATTATATTCACAGGTAATTAATTTGTCATGTTATCAAATAATAATCTGAAAAAACAATCAAGTGTTTTTTTTATTAAATTGTATTAATTTTTATTTGTTCAAAATAGTTAATAAAGTCATACTAGATGAGGGAATTAAAAATATAATTAATTAAATAAAACACATGAGGTTGTCTTGCCATATTTATTAATGACGTGGTAAGTTAATAAATTATTAAATGTTATTATTATGTCATCATTTTTTTATCATTCTAAGAAAATTAATATTTATTACTTAATATAATAAAAGATACTAAAACTAAACAATTAAAACATTAAAAAAAAACACTCAATTGTATATGGACTAAAAGAATTGTCACTTTTTATATTTTCATTCAATCATAAATTATTATAAAATAAATATATAACATTTTATAATAATCATCTTAAAAATCATATTAATAATAATTTTTAATTAATTAATCAAATAATTTTTTGACAATTAAACTCATTTATAATTAAATGATCATATAAAAAATTACATTATCTATGTATTTTAATTATACAAAAAAAATTACATATAAATAACAATTTAGAAAAATATTCTTAGAATAATAAAATCCAATATTTTAAAACACTTATTCAAGATTCATCATTTTTCTTTATATTTCTCTTTTTATCACATCATATAATACTTATATTTTTTCCTCTCTAATTAGATATCATATAGCATAAAGAGTGTTCATAGATTATTTTCCAAAATCTTATTAACAAATTAATTGTTTTTGTCATTTTCAGAAACTAAAATGTACTAATATAACGTAACAACTTACTGTCACATTCTCTCGTTCCCTTCCAAAGTTTAAGACCATTCACTCTCTCTCTCTTCTGTCATACCCAGACACATTCCCTTTGTTTCAAAGTTCGAAACTTTCGGACACCCTCATGGCTCCCAACCCCGAATCCGAAACCGGGTTGGGTCCGAGCCTGAAGCTGAGCAGCAAGAGCATCTCCGAGTTGCGCGACTCGTTCCTGAGTCGCGACTTCGACCGAGTTGAGGAGGTCCTGGTGGCGCGGGAAGCGAGGCTGAGGGCGGAGCTTGAGGAGAAGAAGCGGGAAATCGGGTCCCTCAGAGAAAGAATAGATTTCGAGAGGTTGGAGAAGATCAATGCCGAGTTGGAACCGAAGAGGCTCAGGGAAAAAGAAAAAGGGTGTGGTGAGAAGTTAGTGAAGAGTGATAATAATAATAATAATGGGTTTGGTTTGGGTGCTGGGATTGTTGTGAAGAGTGAAAAAAAGTGCATGGTTGAGGAGGGTGTTGTAGAAGAGGAAGAAGGTGGAAAGATTGGGGTTTTGAGAGAGAAGGAAAGAGGGGGTGGTGGGTTGGAGAATGGGAAGGGGAAGAAAGTTGTTGGAATCAATGGCTCTGTGCCTCTGAATAGAAATGGTGGTGGTATTGGTGCTTCAGATATGGAGATTTTTTTAATGCCTTTGTTGAGAAAAAAGAAGAAAGAAATTTGAATTTGGTTTTTTGAAGTGATGGTATGAATATGATTTGGTTAGGCTGTGCTAGGTGTTTGATGATATAGTACATTTTGTGTTTTATTATCATTAATTGAGTTTAGGGAGAATATGGAGTGTGTGGTGATTGTGTCAATATGTGGCACACAACTATTTGTATTAGGAGGATTTTGATAAAAAATTGAAAAACTTCTGATGAATTTTGTGGTATTAAACTTATGTTGATTTGTTGAATGGGAGTAGAACTTTTAACTCTATATATGTCCCTATCAGAACTGGATTTCATAGAGTCAGCTTTTCCACACATTCATGAAGTCAGTGCATTGTAACCGTTGGATGAAGATCAAATAACTCAGATATCATGTGTATTTTAAATCTGATTTATCAGAATAAAATGATTTGTTCGATCTATATCTGATGGTTCTGAATTTCTGACTGCGTGAATGTGTGCAGGGAATCTAAATCTCTATTAGAACTGGATTCAATACATTTAGCTTCTTTGTGTATGAAAAAGGACATGTTATTAACTCATCACTAATTGCTTTTATGATTGGGGGGTTTTGGGGTACATTTAGGGGGCAAAAACCTAGGCAATAGGCATGTTACTACATTTACTTGAATGTGAAATGGCTTTTCCTTTTACTAAATGACATTACTAAGCACATCATCAACTTCTCTACATAACTCTACTAGTGCCATTTATCCTTTTAGGCTTTTAGCTAGGTTGCTGCATGTTCCGGCTATTGACAGGTTATCTTCAGTTCATGTCTTTTGTGAATTCTGATCCTAGTTGGTGGTCATTTTAGTAATCACCTACTGATGTTATCGTGAAACAAAGATTCATTATGTCAAAGAGGATTGTGCATATTTTCTCATTTAGATGTTCTGCACATGGTTTGATTAGTAAAGTTGTGGTTATGCATATTCTACTGATATCAGAAACTGTAACTGTTGTGGTTTTACTCAAGTCTGTTACCATTATTTTTCTGTTCTCGCAGAGAGCTGCCTTGTGCGTTTGTTGTGTACAAAACAAAAGTTTCTTATAAAAACAAGTTTATTATTTCCTACCATATGCGTGTCTAAATTTGATGAAAGCATAGATCTTCAATTACTTAAAGAGCCAAGTGTGTGTATTGTGTAAAAAGCAAAAGATGTGCTGCACAAACAAGTGGATTTACTACCATATGTATATCTAAATTTGAAAAAAGCATAGATCTTCAATTACAGCCAAATGCTGAATTTTCCATAAATGCCGGAAATTTGTGAATGAACTATTAGGGTTACAAAGTCTACTGCACTTCATGTCCCAAGCTTCTGCTTAGATTATTTCGTTGGCTGATACACTATTGCGTAGGACTAACATTTCTCTTTCTCTTTAATGCCAGCAGGGGAGAAATTGGGAATGAAACCTGTTATTGTTATAGAAGACAGTGATGATGAGTGTAATTCACAAGCAACATTGAACAAAAAAGAGACTACTTCATGTACTATTATTATAGATGATGACCATAGAAGTTCATCATCAGGAGCACTCCAGAAAAATCTTCTAACAGGATTGGCGGAATGCATTGGAGATCTCAAAAGAATATTTGTTTCTTTACCCGAATTGGATGCAAATATCAATGCCTTGGATGACTTTGATAGTGATTCTTCCTGTTCTGGTGCCAGTTCTAGTTCCTCTTCTGGTCCATATGATAAGGATCTACCAACAAACCATAAGAAATTGAGAGCTGATGCAACCAGTCTCGTATTGAAGTTTTAACAAAGGTAAAGTTGCAGGACATAGATAGAGAGAAAGAAAAAAAAAACCTTAGCACTGAAACATTTTGTTGTATGGTCTTAAAGAAACTTCAGCTGGATATAGGAGGGGGGAAAAAGGTAAAAGTGGATAGTGGTGTTTGAGTTTCTTTTTGGGTAAGTGAGGCTGTGAGGGTAAATCTTTTGGGTGACGCAAGCATTTTAGAGGTGTCAAAGTGAGCATGAATCCATTGAGTCAACCCAACTCATCGTGGGTTTAGTTCGAGCTAGGTTACAAAAATCAAATTTTTTATAACACTTACACAAAAGTAACCTGACTTACTTGACCTGTTTTTGTGTGTATAAATATATATATATATAGAGAGAGAGAGTACAACTCTTGTGAAAATATTATCTTATGTGAGAGAATAATTAATAACAACCATCGGATTAAAATTAAAAATAATAGATGGTTGAGATTAAAATATTTAAAATTAAAATTAAAATCTAATATATCATCGAATCTCTATAAGATTAACTAAACAACATCACCATCTCCATGACTGTCACCACCTTCACCACCATGATTGTCGTCATCATCGTTGTCACCATCACCACCGTCGACGTTGGTGATGATGGCAGCGGCGATGGTTATTAATTATTTTCATATAAAGAAAATGTTCTCACATGATTCATATTAAATATATATATATATATATATATATATATATAAACACTTGTATTATTATGTTAATTGAATAAGTGTATGTCATTTGAATGGTGTCATTAGGCCACTTGTCAACATTACTTGAATAATAATATTAGATTCTTAAATGATGTCATTTAGATCTCCTTATTTGATGGTGTTGTGCTTTTTATTTGCCATTTGAATCATGAATGGCTTAATACTTAAATATTATAGTGTTGCATATTATTTGTATTTGGATCATTTATAAAGATTTTAATTATCACTTTCTAAAATATCTTAATTAACCCATCATCATCACCATGACTGTCATTGCCACCACATGACCATCGCTGCAGTCACCATCATGATTGGTGCCGCCACCACCACCATCGTCAACAGTCACCACCTCCACTGTCATAACCATCGCCGCTGCCATCATCGCCAACGTCGACGATGATGATGGTGGCAACGATGATGACGACGATCATGATGGTGGAGGTGGTGACAGTCATGGAGATGGTGATGTGTTAACAGTAGTTGAGATATTTTAGATCATGATTTGCTTAGTTAATCTTTTAGAGATTGAAAAGTTATATTAGATTTTAATTTGAATTTTTAGATATTTTAATTTTAATCATCTATTATTTTTAATCTTGATTTGATGATTATTATTAATTATTTTCATATAAAAAAATGTTCTCACATGATTCATATTAAATATATATATATATATATAAACACTTGTATTATTATGTTAATTGAATAAGTGTATGTCATTTGAATGGTGTCATTAGGCCACTTGTCAACATTACTTGAATAATAATATTAGATTCTTAAATGATGTCATTTAGATCTCCTTAGTTGATGGTGTTGTGCTTTTTATTTGCCATTTGAATCATGAATGGCTTAATACTTAAATATTATAGTGTTGCATATTATTTGTATTTGGATCATTTGAATTGTTAAATGTCTTGAAGGAAAAATGTGACTTTTAAAAAATTAATGAGAAAAATGTTATTGATGTTTTTTCATTTTTTTTAAGAATTTGGTTAATCAACCCACCAACATGTGGTGGGTCAGGTTGGACTTTCATGACTCACTATAAGGTGAGTTGGATTGACTTAATGCATTTAAAGTTCAACTAGTGGTGAACCAACCATAATGAGCTGGGTTGGCTCATTTTAACGTCTCTAAGCATTCATTGAAGTTGACTTGATTGACTAGGATATTCAAAGTTGCTCACCAATTCCACCTATAATCACTATAAGAAAAATTGTCCTTAGAAATCATTTTTATTTGTCATTAAAGTAAATCAATGACTACACAATTTTATTTTTGGTGAATCCGAGTATTCTTTATACATACCTAGGATCGAAACCCTGATTACATGTTTAAGATACAAGATTATTCACTAATGACTAAACAAATTAAAGATAAATACTAGTCAATTGCTAAACCATTTGGTCACTAGCAAATATGTAGTAACCAATTTTTAGAGACCAAATTCAAAAATTGATTTAAAGATTTATTTCTTGACTGATTTAGCAAGCAACCTTAAAATTTATTGATGATTGATCTCTTGACCAATTTAGTAGCCGAATTTAATTATTGATTTAGCCGTCGATTATATTAGTTATTTAAAAGAATATGCCACTAAATTGGTCATTATTTTGTAATCTAGGAGAAATTAATTAATTTAAAATATATCCAATTTCTACTTTTTCAATCTAGTAGGTATATACGTATGAAATAACATTTCAAAATAAATTAAAGTATATGAACCTAATAGACATATATAACAAAATATAGAAATCCATTAAAGTAAAACATTAATATCCAAAGTACAAAACATGTCATACGAGACACTAGTATATTAAAAGTAAACCAGTATCAATGAGTCACTATGGTTCACTTAGTGACTCCTCGTCAGCTTCATATTCACTGTCATCTTGACTGTCATCTTCACCTTCTTGATTGTCATTTATATTACATGGCATGTTCATGCTTTCAATCAATTCTCGTATCAATGCATTGTTATGTTCAAGAAGCCTCTCAGTGTTTGCAACTCTAGCTTGAAGCTTATCTCTTTCATTTTTAACTTCTTCCATCTCTTTGGTCAATTCATCAAACTCTTGTTTTTTTACCCACTCCGTTGATGAAGAAGATGAACAATTGTAGCAAGGACTTGTTGCCACTACTGTAGATTTCATTCCAAGTCCATATACTTTTCCTTTCTTTGATCTAGCTACATCACACCACACATCTAACTCACTTGGTGGAGGTTTTCCTTCTGCCAATGCTCTTTTGGTCATATGTTTCAATGTGCGTGTAAATGCCTCCTAACATCACCAATATGAGCCTAATAAGCAAGAATAAAACAATGCCATAAACAAATACATGATTATAAAGGTGAGAGTTCATTACATTTACATGTTGTGATCTCCTATCCACCCATGTGTTGTCCTTGCGTTGGTGTGTGCGACGAAACAACTCCAATGGAGTAGGAGCAGTTCCAGTCTCTTTCATCTAACATACAACAAATAATACAAGAACTCGTTAGATTTTAAGTTAGAGATTATTAAACTAAATCATACAAGATAAACAATAGAATGAATTAAATTCATTGACAACTTAACCATATTAGCTCTATGCTGTGAAGCGCTAATAGAGCCACCAGTGTGAGATGCTCCACAATTAGATGCCCGATTATTTTTTGCTTGGATACTCTTCTTTTTGAATCCTTCAGATGTCCAATGCTCGCACAAGCTCTCCCAGACAACATCTTTAATCCAATGTGGTTTATCCATTGTGGTTCGAGCTTTGTTTAGATAATTTTTCATCAATACTGAACCTCGCATTTCAAAATTCTTTTTAGCCCAATTGTAATCCGGTGGAGAAACAGAGAAGTTTTCCTATATATACAAGCAACAAGTTAGCTACAAGTAGACTAAATATACATATCCAAATCAAATGTAATAACTAATATAAGAAACTTAACCAAAAACTCTTCAAACCACGAGTTTCTTGTGCTAATTGGTATCTTTTTCCATGATGGCCAGGGATCAGTGAAATTCTTCTTGAGGATATCCCCAATTCCATTAGCAGCAGAGCGAGAAGGTAAGAATCTGCAAATATTACATGCAAATCACAAGTTTAAAAAGCCATAGTCAAATAAGTAACAAAATAGAACAACATACCCTTGCTCATCAAGATATAAAATTGGCTTGGCATCATTTCTTTGTGTCTCTAATGCAGCAAAAGACTTATCAGTACGTCCTGCATCTAAATTCATTGGTTGTGATGTACATGGTGAGTGTACCCATTCCATTGAAGGTGGAGATGATACATCAGATATCCTAGCAGGTGAGTGTGCCCCTTCCATTGAATTAGTTGGTTGTGAAGCACATGGTGGATTTTGAGAAGTCATATGTGCTAGATATGCAGTATGTTGTTTCGTTGGATGACTCTTAGAAGCTTTTACCTTATTCGGATCTTTCTCTGCCACCTGCAACTAACAATGCGGAGTATGTTGAGAACATGATAAAAAGTTCATTATAAATTGCTTAACAATAACATTGGGGGGGGGGGGGGGGGGACAAATAAAGTAAATGAGTTATTGATGATTAGATCAAACTGCATCTATTCGACTTATTAAACCATGAAAAATTTACCCAATGCCCTTAAAACTTGGCTACTAACAAGAATTTACCATAGCAATAGTAGATACATGCCAATAAGGGGAGAAAATATCCAAAACTAATCAAAACAAAGAAACACGATATGAAGCTTATATAGGATCACATGTTTGACTTGTAAATGAGTGCAGCCCGATATCTAGAATCAAAATATGTATTAAATCCAACACTTTTAATGCATACACTACAATCAGAAAATGAAATTGCAGGAATAAGTCATAAAGAACAGTTATAATAACAAACGAAGAAAATCCAATAGAAATTATACAGAGATAGATGCAATCCATCAACTTCGTAACGGAGCTTGTTCCTTGCATTTTGCAAGCATGGTAAAATCAATGAAGAAAAGTATTTTCACAGCCCAACTATACAATCATCAAAAGTTAAACCATAAGCATTACATGGTCCTAATAATACAATTATGTAGGAAACATTAAAACACTGTTTTTAAGTGACGACTCCCAAAAGGCATCATGTAAAAACTGTGAAGACGATAGAATCAATGAGCAACTCAAATGAATAAAAAAATCACCATATTCATGCATAATTACACACACAAGTTAATAAAATTTAGTCCATAAAACAAGATAAAGAAGCAAAATTCCCTTTGAAGTTTGCCATAAACCAAGTCTTTCAAACCAATTCATATTGCCTTATATCCTGAGTTTCAAGCTAGTAATCCAGAGTTCCAGACAACATTTTATTCCATTTTATGTAATTCAACTTAAGCTATCTCCAAATGAAAACTGAGGGAGTTTGCAAATTACAAGTTCATGGGGCTTCCAAATCCACCATTCCTGTAGCATACAGAATAGTATAGAAACCATTCATGCCATTACTCAAAACTGAGATTCCAACTTGTCATTAAAAAAATAACAAGAATAACACTGATGATGGTGATTGAAACATATACAAATTTAAGTTCATCACAGCTGTGGAGGAGGATGCCCCAAATCAATGAGATTCATTGAATGAAGAATAAAAGGCATTACCTGCTGCCTAACAAACTTTTTGCGAACAGAAGTTGTCTTCTCTGAGGCCATGTCAATGGTACATCCTGCATCTGGATCTGTTGGTTGTGAAGTACATGGTGAGTGTACCCCTAGTATTGAAGGTGGAGGAGGTATCACATCAGATGTCCTAGCAGGAGGATCAGTAGGATGAGATATTGCATGTGATGAAGCACATGGAGGAATTTGAGAAGTCATCTCTGCTAGATGCCTAGCAAGTTGAATTGTTGGATGACTCTTAAAAGCTTTTCCTTTATTCTGATCTTTAACTGCCCTCTGCAATTACACAAAATTAATCAAGGAGACTATGTTGAGAACATGACATAAAGGTGAGAATTCATTATAAATTGTATGTTTCCCATTTGAATAACAATAAACAATCGGGGGGGAAATCAAAAGAAAGGGACAAATAAAGAAAATGAGTTATTGATGTTTAGAACAAAATGCACTTCTTGTGCATACAAGACAGGTGCTGTAAGAAATAGGATCTTACAACAATCTTGCAGTAGAATATGGGACTGCATCTATTGGACTTAAACCATGAAAATTTTACCCAATGTACCATTATGTTTCAACTTCCTAATGGGACAGATCTTGCATCAAATGGATAAGTATAAGTCAACTTGTGCTTGAATGAATGAGTGCTACCAGAACTTCAAATGTGCATTAATTTACATTGACTTTGGGCAAGTTAAGGAGATAAAATCTGAAATTTTGTGGGTTAAAAGATGTATGTCTCAGGGTTATAACCCAAAAAAAAAAAAAAAGCACTCAAATCTAATGTGTCTGGCTCAAGTTTTGAATAAATGAGTAAGGACTGCTCCAAACTTTGACAGCATGCAAAAATGAGTTTAAAAATGCAACTTGATGCATATGACCGATTCATATAACTCAAACCAGTTTATAACCGTTGAATAAAAAATAGCCCTTGCATCATGAACGATTAATCACTCAAAGGACCTAGAAGGAGCACATAACACACAGAAAATGAGCCATATACCTTTTAACAAGCAAATTTATGCCAAGTTACTATCTTGTGTAATCTCTCAACACTATCATTACGAAGCCATCTAGTTTCATTGATATATGTCTTGCTAGATGTAATAGAAACTTTTTTAATAGCCTACTAAAAATCCAAGATTGTGAATCAAATCATAAACTGGGTTTCATTCAATAGTTCTCGATAAATAGTTGTAACAGCTACAGCAGCATAAAACTTCAATTTTCAAACATTGTTTTATATAATATGCAGAACCTCAATGAGGTTTAATCTATTCTTATAGTAAGAAAGAATTATAAAGAAACCACTTTTATATTCTTGTAGAAAACCACAATCACGATTCCTCTAAACCCAACCTTTCAAACCAGTTTATATCCTATTTAACTCAATCTTTTAAACATATTTCTTTGTTACCCATTTTATTAAGTAATAGCAATCTTTAAAATATTATAGCATCAGACAAAGACAAAATCATTCCCTACAAGTCTCATTTTCATAGCATGAGTTGGAAAATGGAAATCATGACAGCACCCATATTTGCTGGTCAAAAAAAAGAAAATGACAGCACCCATATATAAACTATTAGTATGTAAAACACCTTTAATTTCTACTCAGTCTAACCAAGTCTGTCATAAAATCCCCTTTGAAGTCTCTCACAAATCCAAGTCTTTCAAACCAATTCATATTGCCTTAAATCCTAAGTTTCAAACTATTAACTAACCCATCCAAGACTTATATTCAATTTTTTTAAACAAAAAAAAAAAAAAATCATTTTGAGTTATCTATCTTTGCTAAGAGTTGACGGGGCTTTCAATTCCCCCATTGCTTTAGCATGCAAAAAATAACAGAGACACAAGCAAGGCATTACACAAAACTGATATTAAAAATAGTCACTAAAACAATAAAAAAATAGGAATGACAGTAATGACAGTGATTAAAAAATATACAAAATTAAGGTCATCAAAACTGTGAAGGGAGAATCCCTAATGAATGAGATGCATTGGATGAAAAACAAAAGGCATTACCTGGCGCTTCCTCTTTGGGGCCATATCAAGTAGCAACTACTACTTCTTCCTTCTTTCTGCAACCCCAAATTAAAAATGAAAAAAAGAAGAAGCATAAACACAAACACGTCATAGGCAAAAATGAAAGAAAAACAAAACAATCCATTAGAATAAAGCAGCGATTTTTACACGTTGGAGAGGTTGACTGGAGCACGGCGACACAAGACAACGACAATGGGACTGAGGGACTCTACAAATTGATTAGGGTAAAGAAAGAGAAACAGAGTGATTGAGTCAGTTCCTTCTTTATATGATTTGGGAATTTGCGTTTGGGGAATTACTCGGCGACCGAAAAGCAGCAGTCGCTATAGTTGACACCAAACCAGCGGTCACTCCAAACAGAGGGGGGGTTTAACTGTAAATTTTTTTTTAATGAACCCTAATTTTTTCTATTAACTGTTATTGTTATAATTATATTTAAATTTTATTTAATATTTCATTCTCATCTAATAAATGGGATACCCTTTTGGTGTCCACAAATTTTATCACTTTTTAGTTTTTAAATGTATCAAATACTAATCTCACTTTATATGTGATTGTCACTCTGTCTAAGGAAAACACATTTAAATATTTTTTAATAAGTATAAATATTTTTAAAATAAGTGAAACAAATTTAAATATTTTAAATAAGTAAATATATTTTTATCAATTATTGTTAATTTTTATATTATAAAAAATATAATTTGGTTATTTATATTAATTTAAAATTTTTAGATCTTAACTTTTATAATTTTATATATTACTTTATTACTTAAAATACTATATAATATTAACAAATATAAATTTAATTATGACCACAAATAAACTGCTGAAGAAAAATATTTGTTCTTCACGTTATATATGTATCCATTAATTAATACTTTTTAAAAAAAAAAAAGTAACAAATTTTAATAGTAAAACTTTTAGAAGCCTTTTTTTTGTCTATAATTTTTGGAAATCTCAAGGCTTTACATTGCGTGTCTATGGGTCAGTCCTGAACATGTATAATAGAGCTATTAGGTGACGAGAGTTTGATCATTTTGCTACATAAGAGAAGAAGCATATTAATTAACCTTTGTTGGAAGTCGGGACAATTTCATCAAATGATAGATTTGTTATTAATTTCAACTAAAGAAATTTTTCTCAACGACAAATGCCATAATAGAAAGATCAAACTTTGGTTAAAAAGTGAACAGTCCAATAATTACTCATATAAACTCACTACTACAAAAAAAAAAAAAAATCAACATCTTCCCCAATTAATGTCAATTTTGATGAAAATTGATTTTACAAAATACATAGCGCTATTTTTGTAAATAAAATGTTGTCTTTAACATCGCTTTTTAAAAAAATCATGTTAGTAGTGAAATCTTAACATTGATTTTTATAAAATTGATGTTATCAATACTCAATTAATATTGATTTTTAAAAAATGATATTGTGCCTCCTTAATCAACATTGATTTTATATAAAACTAATGTTTGTTCAGAGTTAACCAAAAGTTTTTTAAAAACAGATGTTGATACTAATAATAATTCCAAATGATATCTCTCTACCACACCTCGAGCTCACTTGAAACCCTCTGTCGAATCCTTTATTCTGCATCGTCACTCTTAGTTGCCATTCTCTCGTTACCACTGTGTCACCACCTATTTGCCATCTTGACGTCGCCTGTCTACTATCGCCTGTTTGTCATTGCCTTCTTACGTAACGTGCTTCTCACGTGAGCCAAATTGTGTTCTGGTTTGTTTTCCCTCTTTTCTTCACGTTTTCATTTTTGTTTTCCCTTTTTTCCTCACGTTTTTGTTTTCTCCTTTTTCCGCATTTTGATCATTTCAAATCCTAACCAGGTTTTTTATTGTTCCCCAGTATTTGAGTGACATTGCTCACTGGTCCTTACATACTTATGTGGTACTCATTGACACTGCAAGAACCTAGTCTTAGAGTGACATTGGTCATTAGTCCTTACATACTCATTTGGTACTCATTGGCACTGCAAGAACCTAGTTTTAGAGTGACATTGCCCGTTGGTCCTTACATTATTCCCTAACCTAGGTTTTAATGTCCTTAATTTCAAGGTTTTTTATTGAAGCTTCTGTTAAAAATATCGTGTTGTTTCTAGTTGTTACCTTCTTTTTTATTATTATTTCTAGTTGGATGTGTAATTGAGATGGAGTGAAACATGAGCATAGGTTTCATTTCAATTTAGTGTTTTATCAGCAAAGCACTATTTTTGGTGTGAATGAGTTGTATAGGTCTCAAATGGAATATTGGTTTGAAGAGGGACATTGTTTAGCTTGCCTATACTTGCTAATTGTTTGTACATTGGCACTGTTTGGACTAAATTCTACATGAGTAATATGAACAATATTATACTATAATACAATGGCATTTAGCTAATTTTCTTCGAATCATGAATGCATCTTCTTCTCTAACCAAGTTTTGAATTAACTACATGTAGATTGCTAAACAAGTGGTGTTTCGAACAAATTTATTTGCCCACCAGAGCAAAACAAATTTATTATGCAAGGAACTCCTTTTGTACTTCTATTGAATTGGTATCTGAAGTAATGTGCACATTTGAGTTCAAAAGGAAATCAATCATAAGATAGCTAAAACGGATCAAACTAAAAAATGTGGATATGATTGACCCTTATTCTAAATTAAACAGTTGTTTGATGCTACTAAGTACTAACTCTAGTGGTACGTTTGTCATTGCACTTGTGAATTAAACTTCTTTTTCTATAACAGGGAAAACCAATTGTCCCACTTTCTAATGTTATTTGGCTTCCTTCATGGCTTCATCATCTTTTTCTCCTCATTCTTTCCTAATATCTTCTTGACATCAAGGTAAAAAGCTAGCAAAATGTGAAGAGACTATGTCTATACTTGGTTGGCAATTGCAAGTTACATGCCCTTAGATAGAGATAACCATGACTCATCATAGTAAAAGGCTTCAAATGAATGAAAAGTTAGCCAAATCAACTAATGGCCGGTCAAATTCTTATTAGTCATGTAACTTAAACGAAATTGATCATGTTGAGGCATGTTGCATAGTGTTTCACAAACTGTTGCATATTAATGAATTTTGAATCCCCACAACCTCATTATGGAGTAACAAAATTGTTGCATGTTGATGCAAGTGATAACAGTCATGGTCCATGGATTCTCCTTGCCTTTGCAGTAGCATTTTGTTTACAAGACAAGATAGCCTTCCTTCCATTTTTCCTTCCTTTAGAACGACAAACCAACCATTAATTTTGTCTATTTTATCCTTAGATTATATACAATTTTTGGACCATGATTTAAAGTTTAAAAATTATTTATTAATTGAAACTTGACTGCTAAATCTATACATGATATTCTACAATAGTGGTAGTAATAAATATTATATATTTCTTGTTTTTGTTTATATGTGTATGCTTTGGAGGTTACAATCATAGAGAATAAAGTAGTACTCTAAGAACAAATAATTTGTTATTCACATGGCTATAGTTTACTAGTTTTCTTGTTATCAAGTAATGATTTTTCATTTAGTTTAGTTATTGATGCTACGGAGGGTGCTCTCACAAGCACACTGTCTCTTGGGGATTGAATTGTATCTTTCCTAATTGGCCAATTAAGCTTGCTTTGGATTGATCGGTGCTAATGCCTGAAATTCAGGCGTTGATGTTGTAGAGAGTGAATGGGGCCAGGGTGCTAAGCTTGATGTTCTGGAAGCAAATATTGCTTCAGATACTTCACACACTATAAAGACAATTTTCATTGTTCACAATGAGACTACAAACGGGGTCACCATTGACTTGGCCAAAGTGAGACAATTTCTCGATGAGTATATCATCTAATGGTAGCTTATACTCATTAAGCCTACATATTTATAACCTTTATTCTCTATAAAGTGCTAGAGCCATAAAATCTATTTGTCTATGATGCTCAAATATAGCATTGTTCAAAACTACTTAGTTTCATTAGGGAAAAGGATGATTGCTAGCAGCTGTAGCTATTTGTTTTCTTTTGTCCTTCAATATCACTAGAGCTTACTTTTGAGACTTCTTTAATTTATCTCAATGATTGGATATATATCGTTATTGATGCCAAATCATACCACCAAGTAATTTCTAGTCGAAAAAGGAAGATGCAAAAGCTTGACGTCATTGTCCTAATTTCCTTGTCATTCACCAACTTGCATCATAATAATAAATTAATGGTTAAACAGCGAAACTCATGAACCACGCTACAAATTTCCAAGACATAAAGTACTAACTAATTAAATAAGCCCTTTATATACTATTGTTGAACACTTTTTTTTTATTGTTTTCCCGTTTTCACTTTGATTATACTTTGACTTTGTCACTTTGTTGTTGCTTTGATTAGGTTTAGAAGGATTGTTTGTGAAGTTGGACACCATCTAAATATAATAGTTGGTTGTCTTCACAAGTAGACATGTATATTTTAACTTAGTCTTTTATCTATTTTATATAAGAATATGTTATTTTATTAATTACTAACATATATTTCTTTTTCATAGACTATTTTCTTTCTCATCTCGCATGGTTGGGTCACACTTCTCATTTTTGCTAGCAAGTATCCATCATTGTATGTATGTTTTCTCTTTTATGCTAGTGTATGTATTTCTCTTTTATACTATTGTTTTATATTAAAGTTAAGGATTAATGCATTATGAGAATCTTAGTTTCCCATTTGAGGTTGAATACCATGATTAATACGGATAGTTTGGATTAATAGTTGTATTGAATCTTGAATTGTCCATTTGGACAGTTTAGGAAGAGTCATTTTTTATACTTTATTTATACATATAGGTTAAATCTCTTTTCTTAAATTTGATGTAATTTCGGTTTAATTCATTTTGCTTTGTTCTTCGTGTGCATAATTGATTATGATGAAATTGATGTCAACGGTATCAATGGTGTCTCAAATTGAGCATGTTGATGTTGAAATGAGAGATCGATTAGAGGATATGATCCGTGATGTTGGACATAAGTTTTTTTAGCAAGCACATACACTTTTATATGATAAGGTTAGAAAATGATTCGAAGAAGCGTTTGTATCCTAGTTGCACAAAGTACACACGACTGTCAACTATATTAAATTTGATCAATTTGAAGGCAAGATATAGGTGAAGTGATAAAAACTTCTTTGATTTTCTTAAGATGTTGAGAAAGATGCTTCCAAAGGAAGATATGTTACTGAAAAATAACTGAGGTTAAGAAGATACTTTATCTTATATGTGTGGAATACTAGAAAACACATGTATGTCCTATTGATTATATATTATAAATAAATGAGTTTAAATACTACAACTTCATTTAAAAAAAAAAAAAATATGTGGATTCCCTCACAATTTAAGATCCTAGTATATTTAGCAATATTTGTGTGTCTCCGGGTATGTGGAACTTTATTTGTTTAATAATATGGAATTTAAAAAAAAATATTATTTGTGGCATTTAAAAATTTGAATGGGTACAAAAGAAAAATATTGGAAAGAAACTGTGAAAATAAAAATCCAGCATAAGTTGGCCATAAAAAAACATAACAATATTCACCAACATTAAAGCATTTGGGTTGCCTCAGATGATCCTTCTGCGTTTTAGGAGTTATGCTTCGAAGGAATGCAACATAATCATCAACATGAAAAGATCCCTATCTCTGGTAGCTAGGAAATAGCTTATGGAACTGCACGTGCTAAAGCAATCCAGGCAAACTTCTTCCTAAAGTAGTTTAGCTACTATTCAATCAAATAGTCTCAAATGAACCTTTCACCCTGCACGAGTAAAACTGTAAATGACTCAGAAACTTAGAATAAAAAATTCAAAGAAATAAACTTTTGCTTCATTTGTTACTCTATATAAAATAGTTTAAGCAAACATAGATACAAGATTAAAATAAAATGTTGATAAAAAAATCAAGTCTGAGGCAAAGTAAATTAAAAAATGGTTAGTTATAATTAACAAATTAGTAGATTTTTAAAATTTAAAATGGACAGTTTAAATTAAAAAATATTGGTTTGTAAAAATTTTAAAAAAAATTAGCAGTTTTCATTTGACAGATTTTTAAAATTAAAAAAAAAAATAAGCAGTTTCAATTAACAAATTGGTAGGTTTTAAAATTTAAAATGGGCAGTTTTAGTTAACTAATTTGTATGTTTTTAAAACTAGTTACTTTTTGTTACTCTTTTTTTTGTTTTTTCAAATGGAGACAAAAAAAATATGAAGACAAAAAAGTGGAGAAAATAATTAAAAATAGTTATTGAAAAATCTGAAAAAAAAATGAGTAAGTTGAAAGCATATAGTACGGAGTTTAATAAAAAAAAAAGTAAAAAAAAATAGCAATCCTTTCAGTTTTAAAATATGTGCATTCCAAAATATTATTTATTGTAAAGTCTTTTGAAAAGAAAAACATGAAGAATAAAGAGAAGTACATGTGTTAGCATAAACAGTTCCATTAAATCTTGCAAAATACTTTATAAATTTTGAAAAAGATTTTATCATCTTTACATATAAAAGGAAAAAAAAAAGAATATTTTTTCATGTATTAAAAAAAAGTTGGTATAATGTTCAATTGATAATTTGTTATAATATGGTTGATAATAAATTGCATAGAGAAAATGTGTAACCTCATGCTATCATGGAAGGTGTGCATGTATAAAATGTGTATCTAATGTGATGAGTTGGTTGTTTTCTAATATTCACCAATGTCTATGTATGCAAAGTAAACTTTGGAAATTGTTGCTGAGTTTACATAATGCCGTGAAGGGAGGATTTGGTCACAAATGTAACACTTGAAAAATCCGAAAACAATAGTAAAATAAAGATGCCGTGATGGATTAAAATATAAAGAGAGCTTGAATACATTGATATAATTCTCACTTACAATTTCCATCCTTCCAAATCTATAATCTAAATAACAACATTTCAAACGTTTATGTAAACCAAATTTCTACCAAAAAGATAATTATACAGAGAAAGTTGAAGGAGAAGAAAAAAGCATAGGAAGAAAAAGAAAAATAATTTAGATCGAAATTTGAAACCAGAAACTAAGAATAAAAATGAGAACCTTCCTTTGAGTCATTATTATTAATTTGAGGGAAGGTGTTGTGTATCGTGTATTATTTAAAGGGAGTGTGCATTTACATTCAAATTAATTTAGTTAATCAAAAACCGTTTATATATATTAATATTGTTATTGGTTGATAGTAAGAGAGTATATGAAAGTGTCTATCACTAACTAGAAATTTCAAAACTTTGTGTTTTTATATTGTTTCTTCATTTTATTTTTTTAACTAAGTACATGAATTTTATTTATGTAAATATTTTTTAAAGGATAAAATAATTCTAATAAAAGTGAAGAATAAAAACAATTACTTAGAGAAGTAATCTATTTATTGTTATAGATTATAGATGTTTTTACATTTTATTCTTTAACTGAGTACATGGATTTTATTTATAAAAATAATTTTTGAAGGATATAATAGTCCAAATAAAAGTGGAGAAAAAAAATTGTTTAGAGAAATATTTTCTTTATTTATTGTTATAGATTATAGGTTTTATGATTATAGTTTGCTTTCACTTTATTTTCTTTCAAAAATTACTTTCATATTAAAATCACTTTTATTTTAATCTAGAGTATTGGTGTCTACAAATTCAAAACAATCCAAAATGTAATACTTGTATTAATATTTATATTATTTTTATTTACATTTTATGTGTGTATCTTTTAAATTTTTTATTGTTTTATAAAGTTATGTATACAATATATATAATGCATTTTTTTTCAAATAATTTTTTAAGATATATTTGATTTAAAATAAATGAAATTTTATGAATTTTTATTGTGGAAGGTGTAGTAAATTAATAAGTTTTGTAGATTATTATTAATAATTATTTTATGTAATTTTATTTAAATTATGAAAAGAAAATATATAAATTTTAATAAAAATTATAAAAATAAAGTGAAAGCAAACTAT
>PYAF01004902.1:972113-1024310 GCA_007407185.1 Glycine tomentella
TTTTATTTAAATTATGAAAAGAAAATATATAAATTTTAATAAAAATTATAAAAATAAATTTAAACAAATTATAAAATATTGATTTAGTTTGATTGGAATTTTATTTTAAATAAAAATTAAATTGTATATATTTTTTATGTATAATTTAGATAACTTTTTAATGAAAAACCAAATCACAGATAGCCCTGTATATTACTAATCAAGTGGCTCAGAATCTAAGGACGATTCATATTCTGTTTTATTTTTTTTAAGAACGATTCATTTTTTTTTTTTTTAAGAACGAATCATTTTTTTTTTAAGAACGAATCATTTTTTTTTTAAGAACGATTCATATTCATAATCAAAACCCCCAAAAATCCTCTTGAAAAACTCAAATAATTGGGGAGGGGATTTTCTCTTCAAACACAAATTCCCAAATCATATAAATAAACAGTAAAAAAAATTATAGTATAAAAGAAGGAATTGGCGCTTCACGGTCCCTTCACTCACTCACTCACTCAGTCTCTGTTTCTCAACCCTAACCAACTCATGTAGTCATGTAGCTCCATTGTTGTTGACCACCGTGCTCAGATTACAGCTAAAGTCACCGGCGGTGACCCTATCAACTCCATCCAGGTGTAAAAATCGTTGCTTTACTCTAATGGGTCGTTTCGTTCTCTTTTCATTTTTACATGTGACGTGTTTGTGTTTATGCTTCTTTTTTCCCCCCATTTTAAATGTGACAAGTTTTGACGGTGATTTCTCAGAAGCGTATAAGAAGTAGTTGGCACTTGATATGGCCATAGAGAAGAGCAGTGCTCGCAGAAAGTTGTTTAGGCGCCAGGTAATGCCTTTTGTTCTTCATTCAATGGGCTTTATTCATTTGGGGCTTCACCCTTCACAGTTTTCATCATGACCTTAAATTTGTATGTTTTTTCTAGTAGACTATCATTTTAATCCTTGAAAGTGTATGACCATCAAATTGGTCCTTAAAATTAAGGAAAATCTAAATGAGTCTCTGAAAGTGCAATCTTTCAATTCCATTAGTCCAAAGTTAAAAAAAAAAAATCTGTGACTTGAGTGATAACAATATATGTTTAGACCAAAATAACGGAAAGTGTGGATTTTTCTTAGTTTTTCATGGACTAATGTGACAGGGTGTTACACTTCCGGGACCGAAATGGTGGTTTACTCTATTTTTTTAATAAGTCTCATTACTGTTATTCATCTATTAGTTTTTTCAGTGACTAGTTTGAATGCCAGTTTTGTGTAATGCCTTGCATGTGTGTAACACAAAAGGACAGTATGTTTTTCTGTATAGTATAGGAATGGTGGATTTGAAAGCCCCATGTTTTTGTTTAGCAAAACCCCTCAGTTTTTGTTTGGAGATTGAAAGTTCATGTTGAATTAAAACAAAAAGGAATATAAATGTTTGCTGGAATAATAGATTGAAACTCAGGATTTAAGGCAATATATGAATTGGTTTGAATTTTGAAAGATTTTGGGTTTATGACTTATGTGAGACTTTAAAGGGGATTTTTGATAAAGCTTTGGGCATACAAATTTATTCCCAACATTTTGTTCTCATCATAAATAACTAATTTACCTTATATTCCCTTGTGATTTTTTTCTTCTGAGGCAAACAAGCAATTTATAATCAACTCTTATTTTTACAATCATGTTCTCAATATAGTCTACATTGTTAATTATGTATTAATTGCAGATGGCAGGGGAAGATCAGAATAAAGGAAAAGCTTCTAACAGTCATCCAACAAAACAATGTAGTAGCCGTCTACCACGAATGACTTCTCAAATTCCACAGTCTGCTTCATCAGATACAGTATCTCGTCCCTCTGATCCACCTGCTGGGACATCTGATGTGAAACCTCCACCTTCAATACAAGGGGTACACTCACCATGTACTTCACAACCAACAAATTCAGATGCAGGACGACGCACCCTTAGATCATCTATTGCATTAGAGAGACAGAACAATGATGGGAAGCCAATTCTATGCCTTGATGGACAAGGGTATGTTTTTGTATTTTGTTACTTATTTGACTTTTTTTAATAGATTTGACCATTTGCATGTAATGTTTGCAGATTCTTACCTTCACGCCTTGCTGCTAAAGGGATTACAGATATCCTCATCAGTCATTATATTGCACCCTGGCCATCTTGGAAGAAGATACCGATTAGCACAAGGGACTCATGGTTCGAAGAGTTTTTGGTAAAGTTTCATATGCTGATTATTACATTTAATTTGGATATGTATATTTAGTTTACTTTTAGCTCACGTTTTTTTCCCTAATATATAGATTAAGTTTTCTATTAGTCCACCAGATTACAATTGGGCAAAAAAGAATTTTGAGATTCGAGGTTCAGTATTGCTGACAAATAAGCTAAATAAGGCTCGGACGACAATGGATAAACCAAATTGGATTAACGATAGTGTATGGGAGATATTGTGTGAGTATTGGAGATCTGAAGGATTCAAAAAGAAGAGTGTCCAAGCAAAAACAAATCGAGCATCTAATTGTGGAGCATCTCACACTGGTGGCTCTATTTCCGCATCTCAGCATAGAGCAAATATGGTTAAGTTGTCACTTAATATCATTTATTATGTTTATATAATATATATTTTTGCTGAGCAAAAAAAAATATCATTTATTATGTTGTTTATCTCAAGATTTAGTTGAATAATCTGTTTAACTTAAACTAAAAAAATCTTGTATTTCTTGTTCTTTGTTAGATGAAAGAGACTGGAACCACTCCAACTCCACTGGAGTTGTTTCGTCGCATGCACCAACGCAAGGACAACACATGGGTGGATAGGAGATCACAACTTTTAAATGTAATGAGCTCCAGCTTTATAATCATGTACATGTAATTGTTTATGGTGTTGTTTTACTCTATTTTGGTTTGTTATGAACACTTATTAGGTTTACATTGGTGATGATAGGAGGCATTTACACGCACATTGAAACAATTGACCAAAAGAGCATTGGCACAAGGAAAACCTCCACCAAGTGAGTTAGATGTGTGGTGTGATGTAGCTAGGTCGAAGAAAGGAAAAGTATATGGGCTTGGAATGGAATCTACGGCAGTTGCAGGAAGGCCTTGCTATCATGACTCACCTTCATCAATGGAGTGGGTAAAAAAACGAGAGTTTGATGAATTGAGAAAAATGATGGAAGGAGTTATAAATGGAAGAGATGAGCTTCAAACCAAAGTTGCAAATATTGAGAGGCTTATTGAGCAGAACAATGCATTGATACGACAATTGATGGAAAGGATGAATCGATAGTCCATGTCATCCATGTAGTACAGAGGAAAGTTAAGATGAGGATTAGATAAAGTCACTAAGTAAACATAGTGACTCGTTGATACTGATTTATCTTTAATGTAATTATGTCTCGTATGACAAATGTTTTACAGTTTGGATATTAACGTATATATTAACCTTATGAGGTTCAAAAAATGTGTTTTGGAATGTTTTACTTTAATGTATTTATGTATTTTCTTATACTGTCTTTCATGTTCATATACTTAAGAGCAAATTACAGAGATATCCCTCAGTTTTATTTTAATTATACATGCATCCTTTCCTTTTTTGGCCTTACAGAAGACCCCCAACTTTTGAATATTGGTTGCACTGGCATCCTCTGATCCCTTAACACCGTTATTATGTTAAATTCAACATATCATGTGCCCAATACATGTCTTTTAATTATTAATTTTTGTATTAGCCCGTATCTTCTTTGTGCGCACCCATTAAAAGGATCTGGATAAAAAGTTGGATTGTACTTATTATTGCTGCAGTTTTCTTTTTTCTTTTTTCTCCTTATTGATATAGGTTGAGTCAATAAGTATATATTTTTGGTAATTACCTCAAATAGCTTCTATATGGTGAATAAGCATGTTTGTTGCATAATAGGAAATGGAAAAGTATTAGTGGACACTCTATGTTATTATACACCTAGTGAAAGAGAGAAAAGAGAGAAACATAGATATTATGATGTGATATGAAGAGAGATAAAGAAAAATTACATGAGTTTAAAAAGTGTGGGTGTATGTATTATTACTCATTACAACATTAGCCAACTCTCCCATCTAGAGGTGAGGTTCCATCTTTGTTTGCCATGTTTCTTAAGGAGTGATGAGGTAGGAAGTCACCAAACTGATGAAGTTGCTTGTAAGAGGTAACTTAGCCCTGGGGGCAAATATTGAATGAGATTCTTGTTATTTAATTGCTTGAACATCGTGTTTTGTACTACCAGGAATAGAAAGCAAAAGATGAGGAGGGAAGTGTAGCTGATCCAAAGCTATGATACTAAACAGGAAGCTATATGGTGAAGTTTGCAGAATGTTTTCATTTTGGGCTGTATTGAATATTGGATTTCATAAATTTTATCCTCCAGTATACTCTAGGCTATTGCTTCCTTTACTCCTTATTTGTCTTCCGGGATGATCAATCCGAAATGTAAAATTAGTTGATTAAGATCCTCTACAGTTGTTAAAAAAACTGCACAAATCTGGTCCTTTGACTTAATTTATTAAATAATAAATTTACCTGTTAAAATTTTGTTTTATAAGTTTTAAAGTTAAGTTCATAATTGCACATCCTGCAGTTTCAAAATAAACTGCAGAGGATCAAGCATTATTGATGACTGCAGCCTCAAGTTTAATCTAGAATGGCTTCAGATTATTAGTATTGATAATGATTAATTAACTGAACGCAACACGACGCAATACTTTGCAACCAAATCAATCACTTTCTCGGTAGAATTATTCTATCCTAAAAATATTTCTCTGCCTTTTTTTCTCTGTTGAATTGAACCCTTGTTAGTTACTATATAATAGTACTTACTACAACCATAAATTTGAAACAAGATAGGGTAAGAAACTTATTTCATACCATCTTCCTTTATCAAATCAAATAAATAATTATTTTTTGCATAATACTTTAATTTTGAACATGATCACTGCAGGGACATTTCTTGTCTTCAATGTCTTTGAGCTTGGCCATGTAAATGGGGTACATCCATATATGCTTTATGGAAGAATTTCAGACAAACAACACCGAATATTTCTCTTATTACAAATATAATCAAAGGATAATCTAATAATGGTTAACACAAACATTTACTCCTTATAATTTGGGTAAAATATATTTGTGATCCTTTGATTATGGGCGACACAACGGTCAAATTGTGTCTTAGTGACTTGTTGGTCATGGATTTTCGAATACGAAAACAGTCTCTTTGTATATGTCAAGATAAAACTGCGTACAATTGATATTTTTAGTCTTGTAATTTTACCTAGTTTGATATTGGCTTTTCATTGTACTTTATGGTTTTGGATATGGATTCATAAATTTTTACTCATTGAAATTTGATTCCTTACTCCGTATAAACTAAGCCTTAATGATTAAAAATTAAACACTTTAAGCATAAAGTGTTGTGCCAATTGCAGGAGGGACTGAGTCCCAGCATCATTTGCTTATTGATTGTCCTTTTGCGAAGCGCATCTGGTGCTGGTTGGAATCTGTCTTGGGGTTGTCATTTGAATTTTGCTTCTGTTCACCACCTTATTTCAGCCTGTTTCTTAAATAGGACGCCACAAGCCAATGTGGTGGTGCTTGTTGCGATTACTTATGCAGTCTAACTTATCTGGGTCCACAGAAACAAAATCAGATTTGATAATCACAGGATTAATTGTATCTCTATAATCATTATATGTTTGCTTATCGAGCTCTTTGACTTCTGCTACAATGACTAATTCCATGCAGGATTTTGTAATTTTGAAGCATTTCAGTATTCAAGCTCATCCTAGGAAAGTTCTAGTCATCAAGCAGGTCCATTGGCGACTCCCTCCTCCCCCTTGGCTTAAATGCAATATAGATGGGGCAACTAGGGGATCATCGCCATAGAGATGGTTAGGGAGAAGAAATTGGAGTGCTCTTTGGTTAGAAACAAACTCTTCTCTTCTTCTCAATGCTTTCAAGAATCCTTCTAGCATGCCTTTGTCTTTTTGTTCAACCGTCGGAAGAATTGTATATCTTTAACCAATAACTTCAATTTTAGAATTTTGCATATTTTTACTGTGAGGCAAATGCTTGTGAGAGTCTCTGGCCTCTTTTGGTGCACACAATCTAGGATTTACTAAGTGGGATTCCCCACCTTCATTCATATCCATGGAGCTCCTTAGGTACAAACATGGGCTACCTTTTTTTAGATTTGCTGGCCTTGGGTTTGGCTCAGTACCCCCAAGTGTTTTATAGATCCTTTTCTCAGCTATATATATATATATATATATATATATATATCTGGTTGTGTTGCCTTCCAGAAGTAAAGGGTGGGGCGACGTCTCCCTCTTCTGCCTTTGGAGGAATGCACCTCCTTTTTCTTAAAAAAAATATCGCAAAACGCTCGTTGATCCTACTAGGGTACGATACTAAATGCCCCTTCCCTAGTCACATACATTTTTGTCCATAGGTCACCAAAAGGGTAAGGGGTAAGATCCACTCCATTTTGGAGTGAATGTAGAAGATGAAACTGAAAGAGAGATGAAATGGGAAAAGAAATGAAAAAGAATATGATATATGTGATGATTGATGTATGGGAAGGAGAGAGAAACTATTGGCGCAAGAAGCTCATCACAAATTCAAAAATCAAAGAAAAATGCTCTAAAAAACAAAGCACCGTCCAGTCAAGTTCAACTAACGTCCAATGATCTTAAAATTCATAAAGGCAGAGAGCTTTCATTCATACAACACGTAGTGCTTGTCCAAGTTACAAATATATGCATACAAAAAAGTCAAGACAACAATTAGCATAGGTATCAGACTTAGGACATCATAAAATTTCAGTAGCATTAACTCTCCTTGAAATTTTTTATGTTACTCAAAGCAAATTCCTTTTGTCATTTGCAGAAGATGAAACTTTGAGTGCAATTCCTTTCTTCTTTTTGTCATTTTTTTCATGTTGAATAAGTCTGCTAAATTCCAATTCATGTTCTTGAAGTTTTCCAAAGAGAGTGACAAGAGTCATAGTGGTCAAATCTTTTAATTCTGCAATAGTCATCACTTTTGGTTACCATTGCTTATTTAAACATCTCAACACTTTGTTAATAAAATTCTCATTTTGAATTGTCTTTCCCAATGAGGTAAGATGATTAACAATATGAGTAAACCTCTTTTGCATGTCTTGAATGTTTTCATTTTGATTCATTCTAAAGAGTTCATATTCGTGTGTGAGTTTGTTTATTCTAAGGTGTCCCACATTTCTTTTGTACTTTGACAAATTGATAAAGTATTCATAAATCCCTAAAGTGGATGTGATTATATTTTTGGCTTTTAAGTTATGTTGTACCTTCTTTTTATCATCATCACTCCACTTATCTCTAGGTTTGTCAATTATTTGATCTCATATCCTATTTTTAGGGATGAAAGGGCCATTTTCTACAGGATCTCATATATCTAAATCTATGACTTGATAACGATTTGCATGCGAGTTTTCCAATAATGATAATCATCACCATTAAAAACAGGAGACCTATTTATGGAGTTTCCTTCACGAAAGAGAGAGTTTGATGAGGCCATAATTATTCTTGAAACGTTTAAGCCTTATACAAGAATCTTGCTCTAATACCACTTGTTATCCAAGTGGCCTCAATGAACTCAAGAGTGGGGTGGGGTGAATTGAGTTTATAAGCTCTTTCTTTGTTAATACACTTTAATTCCTTTTTATATGATAAATATGATAATGTATCAAAACCTTGATTAAAAAGAGAAAAAACAAGCAATTAAGATCTCTACCAATATAAATGAATGCAGTAAATTTACGATAAAAGTAAAGAGATAAGGGAATAGAGAATTACAAACTCTGTTTATACTAGTAAAATCACTTCTTGTAACTACGTCCAGTCCCCAAGCAACTCGCTTAAGAGTTTCACTATCTTTCAAATCCTTTAGAACAACAGAACACTCTTACACCTTGGGATCCCTCACCCTTTGTGTTTGAGTCTCTCAAGGATTAAGAGATACCACACTCTTGTTCTTACAAGGGATGTTTCATCAAAACCTACAACATTACATAACCACATATGATAACAAATTCATTGAAGGAAGCTTATGTTGCTGTCGAACAAGAGATGATGCACACTGCCAGTATCAAAGACAGGTAAACTCTTTCCTATTTTGACTCCTATCTGACTTTCTTGTTGTTTGTTCTTTTAATTTGATCAGTTAATTTCATACTATTCATAGTAGTGATTAAAATTCAATTTTTACAAAACATCTGTAATTTTCCTTTCCTTTTCAGACCAGCACTTGCAATGATCACGCATGCTGAGAAAAAGAATCTGATATCTCTTGGAAAGGTTTGATAATTTGATTGTGACATTATTTGGTCAGTTATTCACATGTAAATACTCATGATTACCTTAATTGATGTTGTGGACAACTCTGATGGAGTCTACATTATGAAATATGGGTATCAGCATGGCATTTATGGCTTTCATGAAGGCCTCTTACACAAGCTTGGAAATAAGGGTGACCATGACAACATTTGTAGCGGAATTAATCCTCACTGATCCAACCCAAGGAATAGGAGAAACAGTCAAAAAGGCTTATGAACTTTTGGAATCTACACTAAATGCTTTCATGTTGCAACAATTTTCAAACCTAGCCAATACTCAGGTTACTTGAATCTAAATTACTATTTCTGTTTGAAATCTTTTACTAAGAAAAAAAAACCGTAAAACTATGCTTGTATAGTACTTCACTAATGCTTGGTTTCTCTTACACTTATTACTAGTTATAGTTATGAAATTTGGCTTTTACAATGGTGAATTTGTTCATAATTGACTTTAAAATGGGAAGCAGGTGCATCTTTAAACAACAGGTCCCGAGATATAGGAGGATACAAATGGACAACGTTGACATGTGTTATGGGAATAGGTAGTGGAGGCACAGTCTTTGGGGATGGATAATGTCTTAAATCCAAAAATCCTAATGCTAAGGTTATGTTCTTCAGATCACAATTCAAATTATAAAGTGCCAAAGTGGATAGTGTTCTGTTAGATACACTTTTATTTATTTATCAGAAAATGTTAATTATTCATTTGTTAGATACATTTATTAAATCCATTGAACTTTTGATCGTATTAGATATACAGAGTTGAGCCAAGTGAAAGTAATGTGCTAACTTAATGGTGGCAAGCCTGGTAAGGATCATGCTTTTTTTTTTCTTTGAATGTTGTTACTTTTATATGGTAGTTTTGTATAGTTTCTCCTTGAATGTTATATTTTAGTCTTCCAAGCAACCTATGATAAAATTAGAAAGGATGGGAACAAAAGTATCTGAAATGTTTATTCCAGGAATTTATTTTATGCTCGATTGTTAATCATAAGGTGCAAAATATAGAAATTTGGATTTGCAGGTTGACAAATGAGTTCAAAAGCACCCAGGAAAAGACACATGATTAAAAGGAGATTGCGAATGCTGTAAATCAAAACAAAAGGACTGAGGAAGATGCAATCAAAGTTCTGTCAAAGTCTGGTAAGGTAGGACACTACTGTCACTACATGAAGTGTAATGGTGACCAGGCATATCATCACTGAGAATATATCTGGTTAGAGGCTAATCTCAATTCAGTTTCAATTTAATTTCCAAAACCAGAGTTTGACCGCCTTGTGTATTCTGCAACTAGTTGAGCTAGAGATGAAGACTTGTTCTTAAGCAGTTTCTTTGGTGAATCGTATTCCTCAATCAACCCTGTAGGATAAATATGAAGAGAAATCATATTCACATTTATCATGAGAAAATAAGAAAAAAAGGGTGACCAATAAAGAAAGAAAATAAGTGATGTTGCATTTGCATGTATGAATTTGATTAATCCTGGGAATTGGAGAAATAATCACTTTTTCTTTAAAAGCTTTATCAGGAAGTTAACAACAAATAAAAAATAAAAAAGTGATTATCAGTAATAAATATAAAAACTGTCCAGCCTCCACATGTCGCTTTTTTATGCAGTACAAGACCACCTTTTTTTTTGTTAATCTTATATCTCTTCACCATCTCTCTTTTACCTTCTCCCTCATTTTTATTCTCTCTACTAGTACACAGTTTTTTTCTGGCGGTTTTAAGCTCTAAAATTTTTTGGTGGAAACATTTTAAATGTGTTGAACCATTTTCTGACATTTTTAAATCCAGAAAATGATTCAGCATATTTAAAAAGTTACCACAAAGGAATTCTAGCGGTTAAAAATTGTCAGAAAAGAAAAATTCGCCACAAATCTACTACCACCTCATCATTTAATGGAAAAACTTAACGGCAGAGACTAAAAACCAAACGGAAAAATAGTTCGGGACCAAGATCAATCAACATTTAGTTGAGGGACTAAAAACAAAAGCCTTGAATAATTGAGGGACTAAAAACACATTTTACCCTTCTTTAAAATAAGACTAAAACAAGCAAGAAGAAAGAGATGAAATGATGTTTACCTTGATTTAAAAACAGAACCATGTCACTGTCAAGGATTGAAGTTATCCTATGAGCAATGGTAATAACTGTGCATTCTGAAAAATGTTGCTTAACTGTTTGCTGAATTGTATTATCTGTGGCTGTATCAACTGAGGCAGTAGCTTCATCAAGCACCAAGATCTTGCTTTTCTTAAGCAGAACACGGCCAAGGCAGAACAATTGCCTTTGACCCATACTCCAGTTTTCTCCATTCTCGGTAACTGCAAAAACTCATACTGATAAGTAATAGTACACTTTTACTACATTTAGACATATGATTGTGACATTTAAGACATGATATATCTATGTTTAAAGGTTTGAGAAGTCAAACCTATGGAGTCAAGCTTCCCTTCTTTTTTCCTTACTTCATCTCCAAGTTGGCACATATCTAGAGCCTGAAATGTTTCTTTAAAGAAATTAATATGTATAACTTGCACTATAGGGATAAATTCTTCAGTGTCAAACAAAACCAAATTACCTCCCAAATTTGTTCATCTGTGTACTCTTCCAATGGGTCCAGGTTGGTTCTTACAGTCCCTTCAAACATTGTTGGATCTTGAGGAATGATACTTAGTCTGGACCGCAAATCATGAATTCCAATCAAAGAAATGTTAATTCTATCTATCAATATTTGTCCAGCAACAGGTTCAATAAGTCGGAAAAGTGTTTGCACTAGGGTTGATTTTCCACTTCCTGTTCTTCCCACAATACCAGTTTTTGCTCCAGCAATAAAAGTGCAAGTAAGACCTCGTAAAACAAGAGGCAAGTGAGGAGCATATCGAACCTGCATCACTTGATTCTTCATTAGGGGTATATACCATATAAAAACAAGGATAAACTTGTAACCAAGAAGATGTAATTCTAGCCTTCAACTCAGAATGGAACAAACGGATAACATTTGAAACATACCTGTAAATCCCGGATATGAACCTCTCCAAATGATGGCCAAGAATAATTTGGTTGGTTGTCATGTATCACAAGAGGAGCTTCACTTGGAAGGGATGTGTATTGGAATATTCTTTCAACAGATATAATTTTGTTCTCCAAATTGCAAAGAAACCATATTATATTAAATTGTAGGGTGTTTAGATTAAGTCCATATGTCACAGCCAATCCCGCGATACCTTGAAAAAAACACATTTGAAGTAAAAAAGGAATCAAGTTTTGTGCTTAGTTTCATAAGGAGTAAAGTATGACTAGTGAATGTATGTAGTTTGAAGTACTCACCAGGAGCAGTCATTGAATTTGGAAAAGATATCAAGAAAACCAAACAGGAGGCAAATGTGAGAGTGGATAAAATATCCAATCTGAAATTCAGCCATTCAATTGCAGTAGCACTGTATAATTTGGGCTGGGAATATCTGTCTATCAATTTCAAATTTATGTCATTAAATCTTGATTCTTGCTCAAAACTTCTTATGATTGTTGATCCAGAGATTGTTTCAGAAAAATGTTGTATTACTGGAGCTTGGCATGTACCTACTAATCGTGCCAACTCCCTTGCTGATGCAGAATAGTATCGCTGCATTTATTGAAGCACTCTGTTAGCATATATAGTGATGTTATTGGCATAATAATATCAGTGAGCTTCATTTTTCTTTTCCGATAGAATACCAGTTGATAAAGTAATACAATATAATATCAAACACTTAAATCGCAGACAATGCAGTAATACACTTCTTGTCCCAGAGGCAAAAGTCTCCTATTACACAAATACAGCAATACACTTGCTGTTCCACAGACAATAGTCTTCTACAGAGAGTATTCTTTGTCCATAAATAGAAAATAATTTCACACTTCCTAATTACACACCTATTAGATAATATATCCTTAATACATAACTACCTGTAACTATTTTCTGCACATAATTGTCATCCTACAGTTTCTACTATAGAACTAACTGTCATAACTGCCCCTAATGCAGTTCCTACAATTTTATTCCTCTCAAAAAACTTATGTTATAAAATTTAAATACACGTTAAATACTTAACCAATAAGAGAAACACGTGCCTTGGAAAATAAAATAGGAGGAATGGAAGTCAAAATTAGATTCATTTGGTGACATTATTCAAAAAGCTACCTGGTACCATATGCATGCTGCCATGACTGGAAACAATACTATAAACACCTGCCATGCAGCTTGAGACATCACAACAATATTTCCCAAGAGTTGAACAAGATTGAAGACAATTGCCCATACTAGATTTGGAATGTTCATATCTAGTGCACTTTGGTCTGTGGAAGCCTGCAATAAGGTCATTTGTAAAAAGAAAATAGAGAAATCGAACTTTCAAAACAATGCAATAACCTGTATATCAGGTAAATAAGGTGTCTTTTCAAATTAAACCAATGAAAATTGTCAACATATTATGACATACTCTATTAAGGATTCGCCCACTCGGGGTGGCATCAAAATATGATATCGGTGCTCGAAAAATGCACAAATGCATTTTATTGAAGATCACAGTGGCTGTCTTGTATCCAGCTATCACAGCAAGAAATGCTCTGGCAAAGGTGAAAATGGAACTTAAAATTGCCAAAGCAACATAGACAACCATAAGTTTAAAGCTTCCAATATCAGGTTCTGCAGTTGCAGACATAGGAGTAGCCAAAGTCATCCAATAATTGCTAGCAATCTGAAAAGCCACGGTGAGTATCATTGAAAGTAATATGAAGGGTACAAGAGCTCCTCCATAAGCTGTTGTGATGTATTTCCAGTAGACATTAAACCCAACTCTACCCTTTTCCCGTTCTTCTTCTTGAACTAGTTGTCCTTTGGCTTCAACTGTGTCATCTGACGTATCATTTTGATCATATACCACATTTTGCTCAAGTTCAAAATAACTTACTGAATTTGTGTCCTCCTTGGTGATAGTTGATGTTTTAAATGTTGGCCTTCTCTCCAAGGACTTGATTGAAGACAAAGCTGCTTTGTGTGCACCTACAAGTTCCATAAAATCGGTGCCTGACCTGAGAATGTCATTGTATTTTCCTGATTGAGTTATTCTTCCTTCTCTCATGACCTAATAAATGGTAAGCAAGAGAAAAATACTGAGACAATAGTAAATTGACTAAATGCTGATTTTTGAATTCTTTAGTGACAAGTCTATGATTCACTCACCAATATTAGATCAGCATCGGGTAAGAACTCTACTTGATGAGTTATATATATCACAGTTTTTGATTTTAAAAGGCCAAGCAAGCACTCCTGAAACAATGTAGTGTAAATGGAAAATTAGATAACATCCTGTCCATCCATATACATAACAAAACTAGTGTAATTCTGTTTGAAGTATATCGCCTATTACAGAAGAAAGTAGAATCCAATTCTGAGAGGCTATAGCTGTAAACAATATTCTGTAGCAAAACAGTAGAATTTAGGTGAGATAGTACCTTAAAGAGATGGGATCCTGTATGAGCATCCAATGCACTGAAGGGATCATCAAACAGATATATATCAGAATCTTGGTATAGAGCACGGGCTATTTGCACTCTTTGCTTCTGTCCACCACTCAAATTGATTCCCTTCTCTCCGATAGTGGTCTGATCACCAAACGGTAGAACCTCAAGGTCTTTTGTCAAGGAACATGCTTCTAGCACCTTATCATACTTTTCCCTATCCATCTCTTTACCAAACAATATGTTGTCTTCTATCTTGCCACTCTGTATCCATGGTGATTGAGAAACATAAGCCTTTGTACCACATATCTTAAGGGTCCCAGATATCTTTGGTACTTCCCCTATAATACAAGAAAGTAAACTGGACTTGCCTGATCCAACATTACCACATACAGCAACCCTCATACCATGAAAAACTGTGAGATTTATGTTTTTCAATGTTGGATTCGGGGAAGATAAATCCCAAGAGAAATTCCCATCTACTAATTCAATTGCCTTATCAGAACTATCCCGAGGAAGCTTCTCTACTACATCAGTCTTCCACTCATCTAGACGAAGAAATGATGCAATCCTTTCAAGGGAAACCTTAGTTTGTGCAATCATTGAAATGGTGTCAGGAAGACTGTATATGGGCATTTGAAGAATTCTGAATGTTGCAAGTGCTGATAAGACCTTTCCTGATTCAAGTGGGATTCCGATAAGAACACAAGCACCAAATGTAACCACAGCAATAAAAGTTGGGGCGTTATAGAAGAGAAATTTAATAATTGCTGAACCAACTAGGAATTTCTTTAGCCATGTCTCCTCAGTCTTTCTAAGATGAATAATCTTTGATAGGAACTTCATCTCCCATGCTTGCAGTTTTAGAATTCTCATACTGTTCAGAATCTCAGACGTTGCCTTCATTCTTTTATCTTTGAACTCCATTATCTTGCCTTGGAATTTTTCTTGCAATGATGCCACAGGAAGGTTTAGCAACATCACAATTACAGTGGCAGCAAGAGCGGCTATTGAACCAACCCCTACACTTCTATACAGAATTAACAAGGCCAAAGCAACCTGCAAAACACACATCCATGGATCATGCATGTACCAACAAAATTCACCAATCCTTTCTGCATCAACAGACATTAAGTTGATGATTTCCCCAGTGCTGTGAACCTCCTTTGATTGACATGAAAGAGTCAAACCTTTAGCATAGATCATTGCGACCAACTTTGATTGCATCCTAACCCCAACCTGCTGGAACCTAAACATCCAGTGCCTCTGTGAAATACACTCCACAAGCTTTGCAGCAACAAATGCCATAACCAAAACATAGCCTTCATTTTTAAACTTGTGTTCCCCATTGAGGTATTGAACAAAGATGTCAATAAGAAAGGGTCCAACATAAGAAGCACATGTGTATAGGAATGCAAATAAACCTGATAAAAGGATTCCTTGCCATGTGGACAAGAATAACACCTTTGCCAGCTTAAGAGTGGTGACATTCCTAACACTACCACACTCTGACTCAAGTTTATTTCTAAAAGTTGGAAAAACCCCATAGGCACTGTCATCAGAAGCAAGAAGTGGGAGGTCCTCATGGTCTAAAGTCTTCTCATTGCCCAGAGTTATTAATGGACTGATCCATGAGAAAGTGAGAATGCTGAAAAATCCAGCATTTGAATAACGGGTTAAATTTTTATTTACTCTAGTCTCACTGGAATCAGAATTGTTGCATACACTAGAGTCACCATTCAAAAGGGCCTCTTCGAGAGGCACAAGCTTACCCATATTGTTAACAGAACATCCCACATAACATAGAAATAAACCAGTTATAGAGGAACCTATATCAGAAATAAGATACATAACTGGCAAGATAACATGCTTTCCATAGGCTACGAAGTCTATAACAAGGCAAGAACAAGAAACAAAGGCATAGATCCACCACCAAATTCTCAACAAACGTGGGAAACTCGGATCCTGTGCCTCGGAGTTTCTAGAATTTAAAAAAGCACAAACAGCACCCCAAACAGCTGTTTTGAGAGCCAAATCAGAAACAGTGACAAGCTCCTCTGGACCATCATGTTTATACATGTAAAAGTAGCTTAGTAAGCACAACACAAGGTTGAACACAGAAATAACAAAGCTACAAACCAGACTGTATTTGTAATACAAGAAACCAGTATGGAATCGATTGCTCTCACTCTTTTCACTATGGTCCACTTGCACTTTCTTGCATACCCAATACACAACAAGCACTAGTAACAAGACTAGGTGGAGTGAAGCAGATACCCCTCGTGTGAAAATGGGTCGGAGGAGAAAATCAGATACATGGTGCATCATGGAAGAGTAGTAGTGAGAGAAGAGTAAGAACATGATATGATACCTTACTTCAAAAGAAACAAAACCAAGCAAGAAGCTTCAGTTTTTCTGGGTGAAGAGTAATAGTTGACTTGTTGACTCTGGGAGTGAGTATGTTAAAGTAGACATGAAGTTAGAAAATTGGTGAATTCCATATATGATGGTTGGGAACTTTGGAAGATAATAAAATTGTTGCTGTAAAGTGTTAAGACAGGTTTTTCTTTCAGTGGCTTATGAACGTGCTCCTCGGGCAGAAAGCAGGAGTGAATCACATAATTAGACCAATGATGTTTGTATATCAAATTTATAACAATGAAGTATAATGCTAAAATAATATAATAAAATATAATTATATAATAGTTAAAATAAGCATAATAATATAAAATATAAAAGTAACATAAACTCATTATCTATCAATATTAATATCTTAAAGTATAATGTTTTTATACAATTTAAAAATAAAATAAAGTAAAAACAGAATAATGTTTTTATCATTATATGTGAAATTAACAACATAAACAACATATTTTTTCAATTCAAATGAAATCTGAGTTTACAATATTGTTTTCTTAAAAGGGAGTTTGACCTTTGAAATTTTATGCCCTGTTAAGTCTTGGCTACTTTTAGTATTGGATCTTATCCTAGTCAAAATATAATTTAGGAGTAGGACCACACCGTGAACCAAAAGTCCAAATGCCTTTTTCACCAATCTAACGTGACTAACCCTTGTTGGTTTGCTGGGAGTTGGGATCATGCACGATTGTAAGGAAAATGACTTCCGAATCTTATTGTTCACAAATATCTAATTGGAAACAGTATCAGTTCACAAACTAAAAAAATTCTTATATATACTCCATCCATTCCAATATAATTAAGACTCAGTTATTTTATTTATCAATATTAAAAAATAATTAATTTAGTTTATAATAATAAATTTATCTTTAATTTATAATTTTTCTAAAACTATTTTTGTTATTAATACTTCTTTATAAACTATATTCAGAAGGTTTTACTGTACAATGAAGCTTTTCCTAAGGAAACAAAGACAAACGCTATAATACCCAATAGCTAACTAGCCAATAACAATGTCAACATGATTCTCAGGCAATTCCTTGACTCTCTTCTTGTTGCACACCCAGATCCCAGTTATCACCTCCAATACCACAGCAATTGTAGCCAAGGATATGATTGAGCCCACATAGGTTTTTTTCCAGATATTCTGAGCGTTGAGAATGTCAAAACCTTTGAAGACGTTCCATATGGCCAAGGCAATAATTGAATAACCAACTATATAATGAAAAATGTTCCAAAACATTCTGAACTTGTGATCCTTCTTAGGCCTAGAAAACACAGCAAGACAGACTTGTGTAATTGGCCATAATGATTTCCAATATATAAACCAGTACCAATACCAGCAATGCCCATCAAGAATGCTAGTGATTGACATGCTCGATGCAGCTGAAACCAAGTGGGTCCTAAACCATCAAATGCCTTCAAGTAGCGAGCCAATATTACCCCAATTGGCATTAGTATTCCCCAGCTTATGGTATTCAAAGCTCCATGAACCTGAGAAAATCACTCGGTGTCGTTTGTGTAGGATGCAAAAACACCATAAACCGGAAAAGTGAGATTACCCTCTTGTAACATTGTCGCATAACTTGTTATTGGTGATGTATAGGCTTTGATACTACTACCATCATGTTTATAAACAGCCACGAATGCATGTGAACCAAGCATGTCCTTTGAGTTAGGGTTGATGGCCCATGCAACCCAACTAGAACCTTTTACGTTGGCCTTGTTGAATGCAACATCTACTGCACCTGAAGATGGGTGGTACTTCCAGTGCAGTGAGGATTCAAGTACCGGCAAGTCCTTGCAAGCCGCGTAGTTAAAGTTGTTGGGGAACTTGTATGAGTTGCATGGTTGTGGAGTGGCAGGGACAATGATCACTGTTAGGAATGTGAGGAACAAGTGGACTGATTTTCTTCTAGAAGCCATAACCAGATAGAGAATAAAATTGAGAGAAGCAATAATGTTAATGGTGTCGAAAACATATGTCTTGAGTGAACGCTCTTGTATGCTTTTATAGGGTGAATTTTATCTCTTATCTAAATCTAACTGTTGAATAAATTTGATTTAGGCAATCCCGAAATATAGGATTTTATCTCATATTTCAAATTTCAAATCAACATCCACACAAATTTATTGGAAATAGTGATAGATAAACCCAATATTAGATAAAAAAAAAGTTAAAAAAAGAAAAGGAAAGAAAGAAAAAGAATAAATAAAGCAAAAGAAAAAAAATAAAAAATGAATGAAAAAAAAACTAAAAAATAAGAACATAAAAATAATAAGTTTAACCTTCCATAAAATTTATAATTTTTTATATTTCAAATTTCAAATAACTTATCAAAATTTTAACAAGTATAAATTGAGATAAAATTGTCTTTATATATATATATATATATATATATATATATATATATATAATTTCACTAACCTCCTTAATTATTTGAAAAAATATTAAATGAACATTTCTTATATATTACACGAACCCTCTTAATTGTTTAAAAAATATTTTACCATCTTGCCCTACAAGGAAGGTTGCTATAAACGTTTAAAAAACAGCAAGTAAAAATTGTGCAATCTCATAAACATGAGGTAGTGCCAATGTTATTTACTTTATCTTTAATTATTGATAATTTGTAATTATAGATAAAATTAAGAATCTAAATCCTAGGTTCTGCATATTTGAACTTCGTATGTTCTTACGATTTTCTAATTTCTTAAAATTATTAGCATAGTACCATTTGGCTAGCCTGAAGGAACAAAAATTCTGCACACAGATCTTAAAATACACTATTGGCTCAAATAAATGAAACCAATCAGATAACAATAGAAAATTACTCCACAATATTTGTCTCTACTCTCTATTACAATCAATGGAAAGGAAGACAACACACACTAGCACATTACACTCAACACTGTACACCTATGAAGACCACTAAGAAGTTAACAATCTATCAGATTCCCACATAACCGTCTAACTATTTACATTCTCAGGCTAACATTGGACACAGATTACAACACAATAAGAGATGATGGCAAAGCTCTACAATCAGAACTACCATAACTTTATGCATGAGTTCTAAAAAATTTGTTTATACAGCCACTTCCATGAGCTCTACAGTTTCTTGGTCCAGTCCAGAAGTTTCAAATACCTCCATATCTTTATTACCATTATCATCACCATTCTTGTTACCACCTTCATCGCTATTGTTATCATTATCATTATCACAATTGACATGTGTATCAATGTTTTCAGCTTGAGTACATTTTTCTGAAGAGGGTTTATTATCCTGGACACAGTCCCTATCTTCAGCAGAGTCATCACAAGACACAAAATTCTCTTCTTTGATAACCGGTTCATTTGACTTCTTACTAACAGTACCACCATGACAAGAATTAGCAAAACCAACGGAGTCCGTGTCTTTAGCGATAGAAGGGGACACATAAAGCTCTGTGTTAAAACTATTATTAGCTGTGAATATAGTTTTAGTTATTTCAGGTTTTCCCTTAATGTTAATCCAACTGTCCCCTAACCAATCTCTAGATATTCTTAAATCCTTCTTGCACACTTTCATCAGCAAGCATTCACCTGACACCACCAATAACAGTTCCATTAAAAATGGAGAAGGAAGAAATTATTTACAGAAAGGGGTTCGAAAAAGAAAATTAAATTAGCGTACCAGGAAAGTAGACTTGAGCACTATCATCACCATAGTAGTCATTTCTAGTTACAACCCCCTCCCACCAGCCATCACTCCACCATGCATCAACTGCATTTCCAACCTCAATAGCTAGTTCTTGTTCCTCATAAGTTGGAGCTGGCCTGATGCTGGGGCGGCCAAAATGCCTCATCCCAAGTTTATCAGGCCTGGCTAACTTGAAAGCAGGGATCCATTCCTAAAATATGGAAAATATTCAGATAAAAGTTATGAACTGAGAAGTGAATGGTGTTAAAGTATACCATAAGTGAATTAACAAATCTTTTCTTTGGAACATTCTGCATTCTATTTGGTGCTATAACTTTATTTTTCCACGTAACTCATCATAAGTCTCAAATTGTATCATATTTGACTTTGCCATTCCGATCCATGTCATTATTAGCCATCCCATTACCCTCTACATATGTAAATATATATATATATATATATATATATAATGAATTTCTTGTACGCCACTAAAAAAAAAAAATTCATTCATGTATAAAACCTGCTTAAATAATCTCCTTTCATTCTTACATAGCTTAGCAAAGAGATCAAACAAATTGTTAAAGAATATCTCAAGCACAATTAGTTATTCCCATGGGATTCAATTTTGAATGAAAAAGATTTTACACAGTAGATCCTTATAATTTAGCAGATTATTAGAAACAGGGAATAGTTTATTCCAGTAGAATACTGGATCCTTGATTAATTCAGTACAAGTATAACCAATTAATTCACATTAAACTTAAACTAGAATGATTTCTAATTCTATACAGCAACCCATTATTTCATCATTGGTAAGATTTGGCTTAAACTTCAACGGCAAGGATTAAAGAACGTTATTCATTTTACTAGTTGCTAGAAGCCTAAAACTAAATAACCTTAAATTTTCTTTTTCTGGATGATAAAACCTCATATAGGACTGCCCTTTATTTATCCACATATTTTACAATAGTACTATTAACCAGAAAATTCAATTTAAAATATCTCAAGCTTGACTATTATACCTCAAGATTTCCACTTCCATCTTCATCCTGGACATCATCATATTGGACTTTCAACTGCTTCCGGGCTACCTGAACAACTGTACACCTGAACCAGCAGCCTCTGATGCCACTATCTTGACAAAGTAACTCTATCTTGTCATCAACCTTGTATGTGTGGTTAGACCAAGGTTGACAACCAATCTGCTTCCGAGAAAGCAATCTCCTTTCAGATCTTGCATAATTTGCAACCTGGAAGGTTTTGTATACCATCATTTGCTTACTTTTAATTAACTTCCTAACTCCCTGACGACTTATCCAAGACTGAGGAGACCCCGTATCACCTCTCCTCCTCTTGGCTCCTACCTTCACATCCTCACCTGCACTCAACTCTTCATCTTCTTCCGCAAGGCTCTCAGGGTTCTGGATTGAATCATGGTGCAAGCAAGAAAGAATTGGTTGAGTATAGTAACCACGCAGTTTACTCAAGTCAAAGGGCTTGACTTTGTTGCTTCTAAACTGCCTAAAGCACAAATGTATTCTGTCCCTTGAAGTGGGGGAAAAAAAAGGCATGCATTTTTCATAGTGTTCACGAGTTAAGACTGTGGCAGAACCATCTACGCACTCTGCACTAATGACTTGAGAATAAGGTGTGATAAAAACTTCCCGAGGGTGAAGATTTCGTACAGGAACTACACCCTTGACTTCCTGATTATGGTGAAACCACCTCACTTTGACCTTTTTCTGTCCCCTCCTGTCTTCATACATATCCTCTACATAAGCAATATAATGGTTCTCTCCCTTGCCCATAACAAAAACAAAGGATTGAATCTGGAAATCAGAAAGAATGTAAATGTTAGATATAAAATCATCTAGATATTATAGTCATGAAAAACAAAAGAGACTTTTTTAACTAATTGAATTTTGAGGAGAGGGGGGAATATTCACACATACCACAATGCATGACACTAAGCAAATACAAAAAATGTGATGTACAACTAAAATGCATTTCATCATTAAGGAATTTGCCCATAATGCAAACCTAAATATAGACATCATTCAGGAATTTACTTGTCAATACTGGAAGCGATTAATTAGAAGTTAGTTATTAATGATGGGAAGTTAGCAAGTTAATTAGAAGTTGATTCCCTAACCTGAGGAGGAGTCAATAAGTAAATTTGAAGTAAGACCATAGAGAAATTTAGTTCAAGTGCTTCTTAGTTCTTACCGCTATTTTGATGCCATTCCTGAAAAATGCAGGATAATGCTTAAGTTGTTTGCCACATCTCCACGCAACTCCTGACCAAACAATGTCTGAATTGGATAATTTGGAGTTACTCATAGGAAAGTCCTGAGAAAGAGGAGCATGTGGATGTCAAAACCATTCACTAGAAACAATATAAAGGAAAACAGAGAAAGTGGAAGGGAGGGCAGGGACAAAAAGGGATATACCTTGTCATCTGTTATTTGAACAGACAGACCAGTAACTTCGTTGACAATGTCATTTGTGGTCTGATGAGCTGGTACCAAGTTATGACCAGATGATACTGTGATTTTAAGAAGAAGAAAAAAACAAGAGATAAAAAGGTTAACAAGATCATAGATGGACTTCCTTCCTGTAACACCCCAAATTTTCTAAGCTAAATATTTCCAAAATTATTTGGAATGCAGAAATGGATAAAGTGTGATTAGAGGAGCTTAAGGTTATTTTCCCAGAATTTACTGCATCAGAGATAAAATGCTAATTGCAGGTTAGTCCCTCAACTTTCCAGTATTATAAACTTACATTTTCTTTACCCTTAATTCAATTGTTAGCACTGCTTTGCATGGAATCAGGGGCAGAACTTAAAGTTTATTTAACCTACATTAATTATACATATTAATAGAAAATTGTAGTTAAAAGTATGAAGAATAAAGTAACAAGTTACAAAAATAACTAGCATACTATAATAGAGTTTAATACACATGCACTATCAATGTAAAAGATTTTACACAATCAACCAATAAAAAATTATCATTTATATGACTTTTAAGGTAATTATTATAAAAGAATACAAACTTAGCATACAAGGAGATTTGTGATTGAATGAGTGTAAAATATCTTTACACTGTCGGTGCGTGTTTTATTTATTCTACTATAATTATTAATTAATATAATCCTAATCCTTATCCCTAAATTAATGGCTAGTTAGTGAGTCTCAGAAAGTGTGTTTTCAGCTGAAGAAAAGAGATGAAAGGGAGGGCAGGAGGGAGATGAAAGAAAGAGAAAGCTTCAAATATTTGGATTTTAAAGTAAATGAAGCATCTAAAACCCATACTTTTTGCTTTTTTCATCTATTTCTTTTTCTAGTTGAAGAATCACATATAGGGATTGCATGATTGATGTGTTTGGGAGATATTCATCATCAAAATGAGTTTATACTGCTCTAGCTTGGCTGTTCTTGAAAGGCACTAGTTAGGAAAATGAATTTGTCAATGATAGGGATGATGAATAGTGTTTTTAGGTTGTCAAACACATTCATGGAAAAGTTTGATTCTTAGCTTGCTTGTAAGTGAAAATTGAAAAATGGTGATTTAGTACTTTTTGTTGTTGAAGTATGGTATTGTGTGTTTTGAAAAGGCTCTAACACCAGTTAGCACCTAGGTGCTTGGCATCCTGACAAATCCTTGTTTTCAGCCACAACAGGACCTAGGTGCTGAATCTGAAAGCACCAAATCTTCACCAAACTTCTATGATTACTTATGATAATCAAATTTTAATGAATCCAGTATTTTTTTTATTTGAAAACATCTGTTTTTCTATTGGAAGGATAAAAGAAGGAATTTTATTAGAAAGAACAGAAAATACTAGAACAGAGGTAGAAAAATTATACTCCTATAGAACAAAAATAAGAAAGAATAAGACAACATTAAAGAAAATTGTCAGTGTATATTAGTCTCCAATCCTAAATGCATATATCATAAAGACTCATTATGAATCAAGATAGGACAAAAAGCAGATATTAAGGAAAACAAGTTTTTCGAAAAGAACCATTTGCATATACATATGTATCATACACTCGTGTACAGATAATGGCACAAGTATTGATTGAACCTCATCCAAATGATTGCCTTACACAAACACACATATCATTGTTCGTTAGTCTACATCACTTTGTTGCTCACAAAGCCGTGGCTTCCTATGTTATTTTGCACATTATGTTCAACATACAATAATTATAGACATTATAAATTACTGCAACAAGTTAGAATGAAGAAGTATTAAGTTACCGCTTCTATCTCCCTGCAGATTCTGCTCCGATAGTGTTGATGTCAGCCAATCTACCACCTCCCTTCTAGATCTCCATTTGAAACCAGTTGGAATGGAACCCTCCTTCCCACAAATTTCAAGGAACTCCTCAGCAACAACATAGCACATGTGCCTAACACTCCTCTCAGTGCCCACAACTGCAAGGACGGGTTCCCCTGCAGAATCCTTCAGGTAATAGTGAACCACGCGATTACCACGCTCTTGAGAAACAAACTGCTCTTTCCATTCCACGAAACAGCGATTGTTCCCAGCCATCTTAAGGAGAATACCAACAGGAGTTAACAGAACACCAGCAGATATGCACTTGATTTCAAAGCAATGGCAAAGGGTGCATACCCTTTGGATTCACTAGTCCAAAAGGACAATCAGAAAAATCCATAGTCATAAAGCAAGAATCTTCTAGCAAATCATCATCCTAACACACAAACAACCTTTTGAACAACCTCAGTTTCCTCAGTCCTAAGAAGAACCCTACTCAGGTTAACACAAAGATGTCTACCGCATAAAACTAACCAGAATCCTCAAAAGCCAAGTATTTTTCATGTGGGGAAAACGTCAGAAACCCTAATTAAACGTCCATGCCCTTCAAAATTACATCAGACAAAAACAGACAAAATTCCCTCAAAAATTTAGAAGGGCTTTGAAATCAGGAAATAAAAAAGCATCTAAGGATCACTAAATTGACCCTTTTATCTCAATCTCACAAGCCTCCAGAGAAGCATGATCATCTCCTGAAACTGTAAAAGCTCCAAAGTTGACCACAGCCACAAAAACCTCAAACTAATATCTGTGCCTCGAGACAGATCAGAGAGAAGCCCTTAAGGAAAACTGATCCAGAGCCTTAAAAATCCAACAGGCAGAGAAAAACTGGGCCTGTGGCTACTCCTGAGGTGACAATCTGCTACAAGGCCAAATGGGTATCCCAATTGATAGAAGAAAAGAAAGTTTCCGACAGAAAGATTGAAACTTTATAGCATACTCTGAGTAAAAACGCTGGTGTTGATTCTGGATGACTCAAAAAAGAGGGACTGGGGCAAAGATTGGGTAGGTGGGAACACTGAGGAGGAAGAAATGAAGTGTGAGAGAAGAGAGAGAGGTCAGAGATGAAGAAGAAGAAGAAGAAAGGTACCTTGAAATTGCCATGAACATGGAAATGGAAAGAGAGAGAGAAAGAGAGCTGCAGAGCTGAAGAATTGTGCATCCAATGCAGCCGCAGGAGTTGTGTTATAGAAAACTAAAAACAAAAAACAGAGAGAGGAAGTGGGGACCTGGTTTGGTTGTATTTTTTTTTCACACAAAAGGTTTTTTGTTGGAGTTTAGGTAAAAACTTAAAGTTAAAACTTATCATGAATAAATTTGGTTTATGTTTGATAAAGGTAAAACTCAAAAAGTTAATTTATTAAATTATAATTGTTTGATAAAATTAGTTATTAAAATAATTGAAAAATATAAAATGATATAAAAATAATAAAATTATAATTTATTTAAAAATGATAATTATGAAATTGAATAAATATATTATAGATAAAAATTAAAAAATATAAAAAATTAGAAATTAATATTTAAAAAATGTTAGAAATTATTAAAAAATCTTGTTTATCAAATAGTTAAACAAATTTTTTTAGCTAATAAAAAAGTTAAAAACTAATTAAAATATTTTATTAAACATATTTTTAGTAATGTTTCAAAAAATGTTAATAGTTATTAAAAAATATTTATATAGAAAATCTTCGAATAAACTTTTTAGTTAGTAAAACGAGATAAAAACTAATTAAAATGTTTTACTAAATAATCTTGAATTTTGTAAACTTTGAGTAAAACAATTTGTCATCCTTTGCAATCATGAGATACTGTTGAATTTTGTGGAAAGAATAAAATAACTTAATATATTTTTTATAAAATACTTAAATATATTTTTATTTTATCAATTTTAGGACACTTGTGATTTTGGTCTTTAATTTAAAATGTTCTTTTTAATTGGAGGACAAAAACTAAGAGTACCACAAATTTAAAAGACAAAAAAATATAAAGTAAAATACCATTTGTGCCGTAAAAGTATATAGCATTATCACATTAATATTTAAAGTAAAAAATTCAAAAAAAATTGTTAACAATATCATTTCTCAATTATTTTAGTCCAAAATTTAAAAAGTTGTGTAACTTAAATAATACTATTAATGTATGTTTAAGATTTCATTTAACATTCTTAAAAAGTTATAAATTTATTAATAATTATAATTATTAAACTTGGTTAAGATCCATCAGGTCTACCTATTAGCCTAAAAACTATGCATTTAATCTATCTGAGTCACATGTTAATTTCGATATGTATGTTACTTGGAACTACTCAATCTGACTCGATATGACATGGCTTCGACTCGATTGATTCAATGAGTCATGCATTTTTAAGTTTTGTTTTTTACTTTCTAAGAACATCACTCCTATTAACAATATTCAATTTATACCTTACACTTATATTGTTTATAGATTTGCTTACCTTTTTTTTACCAAAGATAATTGTGTCTTAAAATTTAAGATGATAAAGATATTGTCACTTTCAATTTTTCTTGGTTAATTTTCATGAGTATATTAGATTATGTTTGTGAGTATACAAGAATGATGGTTTTAATAAAAAGATGATAACAATATATTGCATGCTGAAAAATCTAACTTAAGCTTGTGTATATTGAATTCTGAAAAAATATATTGTATGCTCAAAATTTTAAACAAGTTTATAACTATACTTCTACATATGTTAAATTTTGTTAAACTTTAAATCTTAAATATACAAGTTTACATGTTATGAAATTATTTAGTTTTTTTAATTGAGACGAATTATGCAGGTCAATTTAGGACTAACTAGTTGACCTTTGTCCCAGTATCTCGTTACCCCATTTGAAATGATAATCAGTCCAAGTCTGATAACTATGATAATAGTATTTTATTCCCTCTATTTATCTATGTTTTCTTTTTAAATTTCTTTTAGTTTTTATTATTTAAATATTAAACATATAACTTAACCTAACTTGGGCCAGACTTTGTAAGGCTATGTTTGGTAAGATTTTTATGAGCTCATAAACTCATTTGACTAGCTGATAAATTTCTTTGACCAAAATAAGTATTTTTGGTATATAAACTTATTATAGTTGTTTATTTTTCATAAGCTACTTCAAGTAGCTAATCAAAATAAGTTACTTCAAGTAGCTTATGGAAAATAGACTACCTTATAAGTTGAAAGCATTTTCTTCTTCTCAATTGTGTCCTTAGTATTTCATTTCAAGAATTTCATTCAATTTAAAAATCCTCTTTTTTTTTGCTGTCTGAAAAAATCATCGTATCTAATATCACATTTTTATACACACATGACACATACAAGAGTTAACTCGTCAATTATCATCAATGCATTGTTCATTAATGTTAGAAATACTTTGAATCATATCAATTTTATCGTTATTTGCTGAATTATTCTATAATTTTTAAAAAAAATTAAATGACTTATTTTTTTCCTTGCATGATTTTATTTGTAAAAGCAAAAATTCTCTTTTTGATTAACTAGATTATACGCACAAATGAGGATCTATTTTTACGTCATTTGACATTTATTAGTTCACTTATCAACTAGTCTTATCAAACACTTTTATTAAATTGGCTAGTTTCCAACTTTTCAACTTTTATCTTATAACTTATAGGTTAGTTTTACCAATCCTAATAACATAATTTAATAATAATAACAACATGTAATACTTATATGACATCTATCAAATAATTTAAAATGCAAATTATCCTTTTAAAGTGGTTTTATTTTCTTTCTAAAGTAAAAATGGACAAATAAGAAGGTATAAAACTCTTAGAAGTTAACTTAATGACTACTGAAGTTAAATATTTACAAAATATATAGTGTTCTAGGAGGGAAAGAAAACATATCCGAAGTAAATATACATCATTAGCTAAAAATATATATGTATATATAAAAGAGTAAAATGTAAACACTAACTAATTAAGGTGGAGGTGTTCCAACTTAATAAGTGGTTTCAGGTTTAAATATATAATATATAGTTGTATTAAATATTTGAACAGAAAATTTTATCATTTAAGATGGTCCTATTCATATTTAATATGATTGTCTCTTAGTTATTTAAAAAAAAGACACTAACTAATGGATAATCTACGGAGTAAAAAGTCTGAAAATATCCCTTAATTATTCTCTAACAATGGCGTTAGGATCTTCCGCATGTCTTCCTTTTGTTATAACTTCCCTTCAAATCTCCTGCAATCGTTACTATTGTTTGGCCAAAACTTTGTGAAAGAGAATTCCTCAATCTCTCTAAGTAATAATTAGTGAAGGTCTCGATAATCTCAAAGATGATGCCAAAGAGTAAAAAACGATGGGGGTGGAGGCAAATGATAACCTTGAATCTACCATCTTGTTGCATTTGATCAATATGCATGTGGAGACTACTAAATAAATAAAGAAGTTAGTAGGTTTTTTTTCCTCTATACTTAGACTTCCATATTGACCAATTGGTAATGAACAAAAATGTTGTGCTCTTCCAAATTTGTTGTTCTAGAAGTATGAAAACATAATTCTATATTAAGTTTTCCAGAATTCATGTTGTTTTTCAGAAAACTTAATCTGAAATTATATTTCCATAATTATGGAACAATAATTCCAGAAGTATAAAAATGTCATTTTAGAAAACATACTCTAGAATTAAATTTTCATACTTATGGATTTGTTGTTCAAGAATTTTGGGTGACGATTTTGTATTTTCTGGAATTTGAATTTCGTGTTTGATTTTTTATTATTACAGATTGGGTTTTTTGCATGCAGAAAAAAACATTTTGAATTCTTTACAAATATCATTCAACTGCAAAATGATGGCACTGAAATTGACGAGGTTGGATTCAATATTCACCTATAAAACAAAAGATATAGTGCATATTTACATTAAAGTTAGAAATATTGCGCTTCCAATAAAAATCCAATTGATAAAAACAAAAATAAAGTAAAAATAAAAGTCTTGATCCTTTTGGCAAAATTACTTTTGCCTTAAAAGTATTTTTTTACCTAAAAATCAAACTTACACTTACTGTGTCTCATTCATTGGTAAAAACTTAACAATCATTCCAAATAACATCTGGTAGTATTTACCTTTTTTTTTATTGTTTTTGTATTTACTGTGTTTTCCAATATCCCCTGTGCTAGTTGCTATGTGCTGGACTGCTGGGCTAATGCAGATGTTGTCGAGTGTCTTGGCAAGCACTCGCAGCAGCCGTGGAACGGGAAATGGGGTGCAGGTAGAAAGGACACGTCGGAGTATTTTTGGAATTTTATTTTAAAATGATATAAGGTGCAATTAGTAATTTTAAAGTGCAGGAAGCAATGGACCATTCAGTGCAAACTTGCAGCCCAGTAAAGGAAAGCCTTCCAGCCCACTTCTCCTAGCCAAGTGTATTCAAATTGGGGAATTTATTTCTGCACCTCTCATTTGCTTAAAGCACCTATTTCCTAAATATAAAATTATATTTCGGAAAAGAGATCTTTCTGAAATATAAATTTTTACATTCCAGATAGTCTTTTACGGAATATAATTTACCAGAAGTGTTTCGGAAGCTTAAGAGAGATGCAGGAAGCAATTGCCTCAAATAAGCCAACTAGGTGTTCTCTTGGTTGAGACTAAATTGTTTGGATTGCACTCAATATGAACCATGATCTAATACGAAATTGAGATAGAAGTTTTTTTTTTTTTTTTTTGTACCAACTCAAAATCTCGACTATAATAAAAAGAACAATTTTTTAATTTCTATTTTTTATTAGATTAATTTATCTTTTAATTATTCTTTTAAATTATATAATATTTTATCATTTAATTTAACACTCTAACTAGTATTTTAATCATATACTTTACATGACAAATGCTTATTTTTATATAATTAAAATTTACAACAAGCAAATATATTTTAATATATAAATTAAATTAAAATTAAAATTTATAATAAATAATTTAAATTATGATATAAAATTATTTTTAATTATTGATAATTTCTTTAAACAATGTCATTGAAATTTAATTTAGAAATTGAAATAAAATAAGGTAAATTGAAAAAGATAAAGTATCAAAAAATAATGTAAACATATAAAAATAAAGAAGATTTAGAGATCCTTTTATAATTAACATCAGCCAGGTGCCTTTCTTTTTCCATTTACATATACCTATCCTAGGATAGAGGAATAGTCGTCTTCTCACAAGATAGACAGCAAAATAGATTGCGCAATCCAAAATCAAGGACCAAAATTTTAAAGCTTTGGCGGATGATCAAACAAGAATACCCTAAGTAGATAACTTGCATCAAAATTAATATTCTTTTTAACTATTGATAATTTTTTGAAACAATGAACAGTTAGAGAAGCCACAATTTCAAGGTGGGCTTTTGTTTTGCAATATGCAAATATATTAATTAACATTATTTCTTCTTTTTTTATGGCACCTTTAAATCAAAATTAAGGAAAGGGTTTATGATGTGATCTTTCATTCTTTCTTATACTAGTTTTAACAATTCGATAAGATAATAGATAAGTTTTACAAAAAAAAAAAATAAAAATAGATAAGATATATATAATGCATCTATAACATTACTGTTATCCTTAAAAAAAATATGGAACGATTCACTTTGTGATAAGGTTTACAATACCATTCAATATTGATTGTTTCTATCAATTTTCTTCTCCACAATTAATTATGACTTACATTAGAAATTCATTCCTCTTGTTCCTCACATTCTTGATAGCAATCATGGTCTTAATTTGCCACCCGATAACCATGTAATTCATACAAATTTTTTAACAACGTTAACTAGATGGCATGCAAGGACTTGTCAGCGCTTGAATCCTCACTGCATTGGAACTACCACCCATCTTCAGGTGCAGTAGATGTTGCATTCAATAAGGCCAACACAAAGACTTCTAGTTGGGTTGATGGAGTGGGGTGACCTGCGAGATTTTGAGCCTTTCAATTTTTAATATAGTTTTTTTTTTTTTTTTATAACATTACATGTAATCATGATTTGGATTCCTCCGATTCTAAACATTCACCCTTTAGGTAAAACTTCATCTTAAATAATCTTTTATTCTAGTTTATTCACCTTTAAAGTGTTGAGTGTAATGTATATGTGTAAGTGTGTTTTTTCGTTCTTTCCATTGATTGTATTAATTAGAGATTACGTTTTTTTTATACGATACAATATTATTGTTGAATAATTTCAACTGTTATTTAATTAGTTTCATCTATTATTACTAAAAAATATATTTTTTATGTTGATTCTTTAATATATCCAACGACAGTTTATAAATTGATTTTAAAGTTGTCATCGTAAAAAGCGTTTTTCAATTGTCTTAGTATGTCTCTTTTTACATTAGTTTCTCTATAAATTGTCTTAGATAATTTTATTTTTTGTTTAAAAAATGTTAAAAACATAAATATTCTAAGAAGATTTCGTCTTCCTAAAACGATTTTCTAAAAACATTTTCTAAGACAGATTTTCATAAAGTTGAAATGATAATTACTAGAAATGCATTAAATAGACACAAAATATATATATATATATATATATATATATATTATATTTTGTTGCAAGAAAAGATGATACTAGCATATATGTGCATCTAAAGTTCAAATGTTAAATTGCTTAAGATTATAAATTTAAAAATTGTTGCAACCCAACAATCTGTCTTTCACTCTCATAAAACTAGCTATCATTCCAACAAGACATCATCATCATGCTGTTATTATGGTTGGCTCAACAAAGTACCCGTTTTTCAAATGCTGCCATTAAATTTGCAAAATCTATAATTTCTCATGACAAATGAAGAAATATACATAACCGGGCACACACACTAGAGTGTACAAAATTACACCGCTGGGCGAGACACTCCAGTCAAAATTGTTTTGCACCCTAGCTCATCTTAGCAGTTTAGATATAATTCAATACTTTTTTATACTAAATCATATAATCCAAATATTAGATATAGCATCATCTTGGCTCAAGACAAGTTAGTGCATAAACAAGGTAAGGAAAAACTAAATTTCTTCAGATAATTGACCACTTGACTTTTCTTCATATAACTTTTATTACTACAACGTATTGCCATTTGCGAAAGAGTTTCTCCGAGATGAAAGATCGGATAAAAAAAATTAGATGTCATCATTTTTTTATAAGAGATGGTGTAAAAACAATTACAAAAATATAAAAAAATCCTAAATCTGAAAAGTGGACAAATTAAAAATTAGTAAAAAATAATGAAAAGAATATATAATTATTTAAAATTTTGAGTATAAAAACAATCTAAACAAATGGATTCAACTTTTAATATAGTTGTTTTAATTTTACTAGACCATATAGGATGAGATAAAGCCATTTTTGGTTGGGTTAATTAGACAAACCTATAAATAAATTTATACCCTTAAGACATTCATTAAGATACCCATTAATTAAAGTCTTATTTGGTAATTATCTTTACTCTAAGATCATGAGCAAGGATCTTGAATTCAAGATCTGATCTTCATTAGATCTCTCAATAAAAGAGATGAAAAAATATCCAACATAAAGAATGAGTTCTTGTAAAAATTATGCAGGTCTTGTCCATCGTTTTGTGTGCTTAACTAATAAAAAATGTATTATGATATATATCACATTATGCAGTCAGTAAGCATCAAAATAAATTTCATGCAGTGGCTACTTTTCCTAGATGTTCTTGATGCGAGTTCAATTCCCATGGGCAGAGGTTTTTAGATCAAATCCTCATTTAAGGAGACAAATTATATCATTTTCTTATTAGAATAAATCAGATTACTCGATTCTAATAAATGATAAATATTTTTTCTTTATATTATTACTTGCCAATTTTTTGATTGATTGTGTAAGGTGTTAAGTTTGTGTGCATCCAAGAATATCTCATAGTTAATATTGTTTCTCTCAATTTTCTCTTCTATCTGATTATGATTATGGCTTCCATTAGAAATGCATTCTTTTAGTTCCTCACATTCTTCACCAGGATCATTGTGCCTTCCACCCAACAACCATGCAATTCATTCAAATTTTCTAGCAACCTTAACTATGCAGCATGTGAGGAGTTGCCAGTGTTTGAATACTCACTGCACTGGAACTACCATCCACATCTTCAGGTGCAGTTCTAGTTGGGTTGCATGGGCCATCAGCCCTTCCTATGATTGGTTCACAAGCACTCGTGGCAATTCATAAATTTGATAGGAGTATCAAAGCCTATACGTAAACAAAAACAAGTTATGCGAATATGTTACAGGAGGGTAATCTCAGTTTTTCAGTTTATGGTGTTTCTGCATCCTACACAAACGGAAACGTGATAATCTTCTTCGCGAGTTTTCAACTTCCGGGGAATACGACTTAATTTGATGAATCATGCTTAGCAAGAAAGCTTGGTTTCTGATGATCACGGCCTACTCGTCAGTCTTTTGGAACCTTAGATTTCCTATCTGGAAAGGTTTCTATAACCCGTGGGAATGTGATGAAGTCATGAGCCACGTGGAGAATCGTAACAAATATATATGAACTTCATAATATCTCATCAATTTTTTTCTACTGAATTTATTCGTTTATTTGGATTTTTACTTTTCATGGAATAAATGTGTTTTAATCTCTATATTAACACCTTGTCGATTTTTTCAGGTTCATATATAGAGCGTTGAATACCATAAGTTAGGGAATTCTTATGCCGATTGGGATAATATTGGCTCGTTACTTGAGAAGGTGTTTGATGGTTTAGGACCCCTTTGGTTTCACCTGCATCGAGCATGTCAATGACTAGCATTATTCATTGGCAGTGTTGGCTTTGGTACTGGTTTATATATTGGAAATCATTATGGCCATCATTTTGCTCCTCACCGATGCTTTGGAATCACTTGTTGTGTTTTTGAGGCCTAAGAAGGATCACATACAAGTGCAGAAAAATATTTTGGAACATTTTTCATTATGTTGTGGGATATGCAATTATTGCCCATAGGCCATACTATGCTTTATATATATATATATATATATATATATATATATATATATATATATATATATATTCTTATGTTACATTATCAAATTATTCCAAGAAAAATTATAATCACATGCTATCCGTAGGAAATAGGTAGTTTATTAGTTGCTTTTTTTATATAAATAAATTTCATCGATGTACTTAATTTTTAGTATTTTTTGTTTCGAATAATGCTTATTTTTTTGTTTACGTTATTTTATATTATTATATATTCATTTTATGTTTCAATATTTGAAATATTCATTTATTACGAAATTTCCAAGAAAAATTATAGTCGATTACTTTCTTAATTAGGAAATATATAGTTTATTAGTTACATTTCTTTAAATAAATTTTATTCATCTACTTGAGTTTTTAAAGTATATTTTGTTTCAAATAATCAAAAGATATCTTGTTCTTCTTCTTCTTTTTTTTTTTTTTTTTTATCTTAGGGGGATATTTTATATGTTTTTTTTTTTATAAAAAATTGTCTTTACTTTTGTTTCCCCCTCATTTTCACCTCCATTATTTTTGTTTGCTTTTGGTTCTTGCTTTTTTATTATGTTAATTAAATGTCGACATGCCTAAAAGAACAACTAATTCATATCACTCTATAATGTTTATCAAGTCACTAAATGACAAGATTATCATTAGGGAAAACTGCAAGTGTATAATTATCGCTAAGTAATAAATTTAGATATTGTATTTACAAGGTTTGTATGTTTGAACTCACAATTATAGCAATTTGATTAAAAGATTAAACAAGGAGAGAAAATTGAGAATAATTTTATGTTAAAGTTGATTGATTTCAAAGATAAAGATTGAATCAAAGGTTAAGCAATTAGGTAAACTTTTAGGATTGAAGTTCCCACAATAATTTTTAATTGATTAATTGTATTATTTAATGCTTTATTTGATTCTTATTGAAGAAGAATTAAATAAGGCAACATCTGCTCCCACTCTAACATAACAAAAATTTGGAGCAGAAAGAAAGATGCAACAAGCACTTTATGAAGTGCAAGAAGCAACTTAAAAAACCAAAATTACAAAAATTGGATGGACAGATGACATGCGAGCATTAAAAAAAAAAAAAAAAAAAAAAAAAAAAAAAAAAAAAAAAAAAAAAAAAAAAAAAAAAAAAAAAAAAAAAAAAAAAAAAAAAAAAAAAAAAAAAAAAAAAAAAAAAAAAAAAAAAAAAAAAAAAAAAAAAAAAAAAAAAAAAAAAAAAAAAAAAAAAAAAAAAAAAAAAAAAAAAGCCTACCAGTATTAGTTTGGTTCAAGGATGATTTGTAGAAAACATTAGGGAGTTGTTATTGGTTCTTATCAAGGGGCTGCCACTTTTTTTATTCTGAAATTATCCATCTCATATAATTATGGTTCCATCATATAATTGCATACAAAATTTACAATGATTACATGCAGAAGGATGTGAACAAAATATAAAATACAATCATGTTTAATTTTAGATTTTGTACATAAAACATATTTCCATTGTAAATTTTATATACATTCACTATACTACTACAATAAAAACATATTTCTATTAAACATTTTATACGCATCCTATATAGTACAACAAAAACATTTATGTTGTTATCTATAAAATGCATATAAACTACTCAACACAAACATGTATTTAAATTTAAATTAATGATGATATGAATTACTCTTTATAATTATAATCAAATTAATATCATGAATTGATTTGATTATTATTAATAAAGATAATTTTTATAATAATTAATTTGATCACCTTTATAAATGATAACTTGTATCCAATTAATTTAATTTTAATTAAAAAATATACTTAGTATTATTAAAAATGATAAATTATCTCATAACTAGTTATATTACTTTAAAAAAGACAACTTTCATTTATAATTAAAGCAAAAAATAAGTATACAATGAAAACACGATTTCGTTGTACTCTTTATCTAGATGCACAATAAAATCATATTTTAGTTATGTATTTTTTTAAAATAAAAGATACACAAAGCCAATATGATTCTACTGTATGTCAACTAAGATCATAACAAAATTGTATTTCTATAGTGTATTTAAAATAAGGGTGAGAAGAATTGGGGCACATGTAAAAGGAAGGGGGAAGAAGGAGGGGTCAGGTGTTGGAAAAGAAGGGTAAAATGATCTTTCAAGGGGTTTAAAGTTTTGTAAGGACCAATATCAACTCCCTAAACATTATTTGATTCAAGGATGATTAGTAGAAAAAGTAAAAAAAAAAATGGAAATTGTTATTCTCATCCCATGTTTTGCTATTCCTACTCCCAATTTGCTTAATGTTTATCCTAAAATGCCCTTATAATGGGAATACATTTTTGCTGTATAAAGTATTTAAAGGAATCGAATTTTTATTGTATTATAGGAGTTGTCAACTAAACTTTCAACATAAATACATTTCTATCGTTTAAAGTATATATACAACTGAAATATATTTCTGTTGTGATGTTTTTTACACCCTTTATATTATGATGGATATATATATTTTCGTTATATATTTTATATAACATAAATATTTTTTTTTTGGCAACTCTTATACTAAAAGGGAAATGCAATTTCATTTTTGTTAGTGTCAAAATACAAAATGGAATTGTTATTTCATTGTATTTCCAACAAAACGAAATTATGATTTTATTACAATCAAAAGTCAATGTGAGAAAGGAGGGAAAAGGGAAGAAAAGGGAAAATGTTAATTTTGTCCCTTTATATTTTTTTTTGAAAAAAAAAATAAGAGTGAAAATAGAAATATATGTGATGAGAATAACAGTTTCCAAACATTTTTTTAATATAGACTCTCATGTTTGGATGTTACACTTTAACCTAACACTATTAGAAAATAAGGTTTCTATATTGGTTATGCAATGCATTCCACAATTGTTTCAGAACTATTGACTCATCTAATTGAAATTGTAACTTACAAATCTTTCTAATAACCACTTAAATATTTTATTACACACAGTTTTTTAATTTATTCTACAACTAATTACAAACACAATTATTGAAAAATATAAAGAATTGACGCCATGATATAAAATCATATTACATTCATATGTAAGAAAATAATATATTTTGTAGAATAATATTTTTCAATTTTCTTGATGAGCAAAAATCTTACCACGATTAAAATTAGTCTCTAACACTAATGAATTATAAGAAACACGTGATCTCTTACCCATGACTAATAAAAACACAATTATTTAAAATACTAACTAAATTCAATAAAAAAATTAGTAATATATTTATTGAAGATGAAATAATTAAAAAAATGCAACACGAAACTTGACAAAAAATACTGTATTATATTTATAAGAGTGCTTCGCTATATGGATTAAAAGTTTATTCATGGAAATATAACATTCTTATGTCTGTTTTTTTTATATATATAAAAAGCAGTCTTATATCCATTACAAGTTTTGAAAAATTATTTTCAGGTATTGTGAATTCCTAAAAATGTTATATCTTTCTTTATTATTGTGTTTTTTTTTTTTTACTTTTATTCCCATAAAAGCGAAATGAAAGTATGATATTCCTATGGGAATATGAAAAATTATTGTCTAATATATGTAATTTCTATTTTATTTAAATTATATTAAATTTAAAAAATCTTAAAAATACTAAAATGATATATAACCAAACAAATTTTGAAATATATATACTCCGAAATAATATTTATAGATATCATATGCCTATGAATATAATTCTTGGGCACACAACATCATTTAATGAAGCAAACGTCCCTTGACTTTTGTATGATAAGAGTAGTAAATGAGATATTATCCGATAAAGAAAAAAACAACAAACCGTGATTAATTATTTAATTAAGGATTTAAAAAGCGACGAATCATCATGATATGCAACCTAATTAAAATAAGCAAAGCACCTAAAACGGAATTACTTGTAGCATGTCAATGTAAGATACCCCTCTTTACTCTCTCTTATATGCTTTGTCGTCATCAACACAAAACCTTAATTACGCAATTTTCCGATCTGCCGTACGTCCTGTGTTACACGTTTTGCGTTGCTTTATTTTCCCTTGCCCTATTAGGAATTACAAATCTTCCTTTAATTATTTAATCTTTACTCTTTTTTTACCAACAAAGATTGATTTAATTGATTAGAAACAAACATATTCTTTGAGTCTTAAGTATGATCCTGCAACCTCTCAGTATTTTCATCCAAATTTTTTTCTTATATAAAAAAAAATATATTTACCTTTTCTTTTCCTTTGATTTAATCTCACTTTAATTAAGCTTGTCCAATTGGGATTATGTTCTCTCAGATCTATCTTCCATATAATCTGTAATTTATTAAAAAAATGGTAAGTTGATTTTTTTTACTTTATATATATATATTCAAAATATAAAACTATTCGCTTTTTTTGATATTTCTATTAATGTATGTTAGGATAAATTGCACTTTTAGTTATTTATCTTTTTGTTTAGATTCAATTGATCTTTTATCTTTTAAATATTTGATTTAATTCTTTATCTTCTAAATTAAATATGATCATTCCGGCAGTTTTGAATTAACATGTTAATAATTTTAACACAATAGCATAACGGTTAAATAATTTCACAAAATAATATTGACGTGAAAGAACATAATAAGAACATACTACTATTTAACGTATTCTATTGATTAAAAATTACAAAATTAAGAAGACTCATTAAATTATGAGAAATGAAATTCAGTAAATTTTATGATTTCAATAAATTTTAGTCCATCAATAATAAAAATGTTTTAAAAAGAATGTATTGTTATTTTTTTCTGACAATAACAAAGATTGTTAGCGGAAGCTTAAAGTTGTCAAAGGATGTCAACAAAGTTTTCATTTAGGTGTAACAACCGTTGTTAACCGTAGGCTTTTAAGGAATAATTAATACAGACATATATTGATCGGCAAAAAATAAATAACTTGTCACTTACAAGGATGACATTGTGGACTGATATTATTATTAATAATATAAACAATTAAGCCAACACTTAAGGGGGAAAAATCTAAAAATTGTTTAACCATTTCTTTTACTAAAAAATAAAATAAATTTTTTATTTGAATGGATATTAGATTGAATTTTGTATGGATGGACTAGATGGATAACATATAAAACTAGTTATTTTTAAAGGCAAAACTAGTTGTGTTCAGGGGCGGTTCTGGGCCCATGCAAGGTGCCCAACCGCACAGGGCCCAAAAAAATAAGGGGCCTCAAATATTAAGTACTGCAACATATGTTTAATATTAAAAATTAGAGGAGATGGTAATGTCTATTTTTAATAACCAAGAGGTCCAATGTTCAATTCCTACCAACAACAATTTTTACTACTTTTACATTTTATTTATTTTTAAATTGTCAATTGAGGGCCTCCTTTTTTAAAAAAGAAAAATATTAAACAGGACCCTCAGAAAGTTTGCTAAAATTTGCCCCGGCCCTGGTTGTGTTGTTACTACTGTAACGGTTAAGTACGTCAGTGTGTACAGAAAAAGAAAAAGAAATGCTGCGTTGTCATTCTTTTCTTTAACATAATTATTCCACATAGTTTTCTCTTTTCCTGGTCCTTCCAAATCTCTTACATACGTGAAAAAGCATCTGATTCAAGGTTTCGTATATAAAAGGCAGTGTTCAACTTCGTTGGGAACATATGACCAACAAATTATCACTTCCCATATCTCACACAACGATCAAATATCTGTTTCAACTTTGCCTACACGTACCCAATCATATGAAAATGACTGAAGAGGTAAAACATGGTCAACAGTCCATGACAAAAGGTAATTTCAAATTTTCTAGACTATATATTTATGCACTCCACTATCAAAACCAAAACAATAAACAAAGAGTTTCCACAAATGTTATGTATGAGCATAGATATTCTATAGTTAATATATGCTAATTAAATAATCTGCCTGTTCTATATATGTGTTTCATCTTTCTTAATTATAATTTCCACTAGCTCCAACAGTGATATTGGGAAATCAAAAGTACTCCATCATCTCATGAGTTAATTTTTAAGATTGACTTAAATTTAAGTTCATATTTTAAAATACTTTGATATCATGTTAAAATATAAATTTTAAATTTAATATAATCTCAAAAACTTATTTATAGGATAAGAATTTTCCATACTTTATATATTTTATCTTGATTCTATCGATCTATTATCAATGTGAGTTTTTTCCTAATAAGCGATTGTTCTCTAATGAGAGAAAAAAACATTTTGAGGCCAAATGTCAGCAATAGCATTCATCCTTTATTATATATAGCTGTGGGTGTGGGTGTGTGTACAGTTGTTAGAGTCAGCATAATAATCCTACGTATGCATTTTACAGCATGTGATCAATTTTGTTATCAGAACGTGGTTTTGCAATCGCAGACAAACTGTTATTTATAACTTTCATATTTATTTTAGTAAATTGACTGTGATTTTTTGTGTATGTAACGTGTTCAAATACTATCTCGATCGATTCCTTTTTAAGTGTTAAATTTTTTAAAATTTATTGTTCTTATTTATCTCTGGTCCTATATATATAAGAAAAAATATATTTTCTTTATCTTAATTATAAGAAATATAAAATTATTTTATTGTTAATTGTTTTATCCCTGATTAATTATAAGACATATAAATGATTACACTCATTTTTTTTATGAAAGTGAATTCATCTATTGAGTTGTCAATAAAAGAATACATATACTCATATCATTGTTTGAAAAATTATCTTTTGAAAAATAATTCCTTCTTTAATCATTGATGTAATGGATCGTTTTGAAATAAAATTAAAATTAATGATAAGTTAACTGATATAATCAGTTTTGTTGGTTTTGATTAATTAAGTAATTATTTTTTTATAGTATATAGGAGTAATAGGACTAAATGTAGTATATTTTTTTTAAAAAATTCAAGATAACAATAATTACTTTTTCCTCAATTAATTATACCCTTACTTTCTTCTTAACTTTTAATTAATTAATTTACACATTTATATGAAAGTGAAAATGAAAATAACTAACATGCATTTATTGCAGTTTATAAATGAAAAAGGGTAAAATAAAAAAACTTCATAACTATATTATAAAAAACAAGAAAATTTATTGTATTTCTTGATTCTTGTACAAAAATTTCAAATGACAATTAAAAACAAACAGAGTTAACTAGCACATGTTTAATACGTGTTTGGATTTACGTTGAATTATATAAAATCTTTGTGAAATATCAGTTAGTTAACATGGACGCAGGTTAGAAATTGGGGGGGCAGTGCCTCCCTTAAATTTCAAGAATAATTTTTTTTATATAATAATAAAATAAAGTAAAATAAAAAAATAGTTTAAACGTTTGTACAAGAGAAAAAATTGAAAAGTATAAAAAAAAATAATAAAAAAGATGAAAAATAAGAAAGGAGTGAGTGTGGATACGTATGTTTGTAACTTTTATAAATGTAGTGGTTACACTCTTGTTACTTTTGAGCACCAATTACATGCTAATTTTGTTAATTTTTTCTCTTTTAAATTTTACATTTTTCACACTTTTGTTATAATAATTTGTTCTTTTAATTTTCTTTAAAAAAAATTTTTTGGAGGCGCCGCCTCCGAACCCTCGCCATTATTGCCCCCCCTTATTTTTTTAATTGGATCCGCCCCTGGGCATAATGTGTTTGGTTTTGTGGTGGGATGACAATGTGTGAGTTCTCCTAAGTGGCCAAGTGTGTGTTGGGCAAGGACTGAATTCATTGGGTTTAAGTCCAAAAAGGAAAATGTGAACAAAATCCATTCAATCTTAGCCTTAACCTAAAGCAAGTAGCTAGAGAAGATAAAATAGATTTGACTTATTGAAACCCACTCAATAAAATCTAGGATTTGTTATGAAATTTTGAGCACGAATTAAATTTTTTAGCTAGATTTGATCATTGACAAATGTAGGATTAGCCCACAAAAACTCACCAAAAACTGAAAAATTATGGTTTTGATAGGACTTGAGTTTCATTTTAGAAATCTAAATTGATTGGGCCTCTATTGCTATAGTCCACAAACTACATCATATTCACCCACATTGGATCGGGTAACCCTTTTCGCTATCCCTAAAAGCAAGTAAAACAATTAATTAGGTTCTCAAATAAGTAGTTTTTAAAATGCTTAAATTTCATTAAGTTATTATATAAGTTAATGTTAGTTTGTTATCAGAGATGATCAGACCCATGACTTTTTCATCTTCCTTTCTCAATCATCTAACTCACCTTATATCTTCAAATAAATTTCATTGTATATTTGCATAATGATTGCTCTTTTGTTTTACTTTAATAAAAAACAATTGCAAGTTTGCAAGTAACGAATTTGGGATCATATCAGTAATTCTACCGTCTTACACCATCCTCCATTTCAATGTATTTTGAAGAGTGGAAAGGAAAAGAAGTGGAATCAGAAAGTGATGCAAGTGTGCTAATCGGAGGAGGTCCACTGTATCAAGAGGACAAGTTTTGGCGGTTAACAATGGAAGGAAAATGGGATCCAGAAGTTATCAAAATGTGTGAAGAAGACATCACGTTATGCACGATAAAGTTCAACGAGAAAAGAGGCACTGCACTCCACGTGGCAGTGAATGAAGGCAATGAAGATGCTGTTAAGTCTCTTGTGGGGACAATGATAAAGCACAAAAGGGGGAAGGCCTTAGAATTGAAGAATGAGAGAGGGGACACTCCTCTACACCTTGCAGCATCAAGGGGATTGAAGAGTATGTGTGAATGGATCATAGGAAAAAATGAAGAAAGGAAGGATTTGATTCAAATTCGTAACGAGGAGGGAGAGACTCCTCTCTTCCAGGCTGCACTCTCATGGCAAAAGGAAACTTTCATGTACCTTTTTTCCCTCGTGCCCGTTCAATTTCATGAAAACCTTATACGGAAGAATGGGGATAGTATCCTTCATTGTGCCATTCGGAGAGAATATTTTGGTAAGTTTTTAATTGCATTATGCATGAAAAATACTAACACACACTCTTTAACACACTTACTTCAAACACACTGCAGTGGAGAAAAATATAAGTTTTTGTTGTTGTATCTTATCCTACATCATTCTTCTTGATGTTTATTCCCGATCCTGAAGTGATGAATGACTTTTTTTTTTTCGTGTGCTACAACAGATTTGGCACTTATAATAATGGAAAAGTATCCTATTCTTGGCGAAATTTGCAATGAAGAGGGATTCAGTCCTCTCACAGTTCTTGCCACTAGGCCTTCAGCCTTCAAAAGTGGAAGCAATCTCAAGTGGTTTAACAGAATCCTGTACCTCTGTAAGTCCACCAAGTTTTTGCATTACACAAATAGTTACTAAGTCACTGATTTGTGAATATATATATATATATATATATATATATATATATATATATATATATATATAACACATGAGTGCTAGCAAAATATTATTTAATATACTTTTGTAAAATATATTTTATTCTTAGTTAAAATTTATTAAAAATTATAAAATTAGAAGAAAAAATTGTTAAATAAAAAGCAATGTTTTTAATACAAACAAGTGATTTATAAGATAAAAAATTAACAACAATCCAAGTTCAATGATTTAACTGTAATTGAATCGGTTTTATATTTTTTAATATTATATATAAATATATATATATATATATATAATATTTTAAGTAATAAATAATAAAATTATAAAAAATTAAGATCTAAAAACTTATAAATTAATATACATAGTTAAATATTATGATTTATAAGATAAAAATTATTAATAATTGACAAAATAATTGATACATATATAAATATTTAGATATATATTGTTATAAAAATATTTTAGATTAAATTTAAAATATTATTTTTTTTATAAAATTAAAAAGATAGGTCCAGTTCTCTAATATTGGTTCAACTTTGGTTTTTATCGATTTTGGGTGGCTCAATTGAATCTTTAGCAGTTCTAAGATGTCAATTTTTAAAAGTGATTGGAGTCCTGAATCAGCTATTGCTTGTGAAGTATGGAAGGAGATAAAATTTGAATTTCATGCAATGGATAAAAACTTACCTACAAGACTTACAAGACTAAAAGTACATATGACATCCATAATCTAAGCCCAACACTCATAAAAATTTATCAAACACTTACAGACATTACAAAAATCATAATGTTACGGTATGCATCTAAAAAGTGGGGATTTTCTACATCGCAGATGACGTTGTAAAACACTTTCTACATCGATTAATTTTTAATTGATGTAGTAGAATGTGGTTTATAATTATGTAAAATGTGACCACATTCTACATCAACTAATGCAAAAAGCAATATAATAAGTGATATTCTACATACAAACAATTTTTATTTTACTCCAATTGAATTTTTGTTCTAATAAATTCATTTAAGGTATCATCAATCAATAATTTAATTAATCTAAATATAAAATAAAACAATAAACATAGAGAAAAATGAAAATTGAACCAAAATTGAGGATTTTTTAAGATATGGAGACTAAAATTGTAAAAAAAAATAGGAGAATCAAGATCTTATATTAAAAATAAAAGGAAAACCAAAATTACAATTTAGTCTAAAATATATTATTATATAAATAAAATTATAATAATATAATTATGTACCTCATAATAACGTTAAATTAGCTAAGTTACTTAATTTTATTGGTCTTTTTAATTTTTTATAGAGAAAATTACACATATTTCTCTTGAGGTTTAAGGAAATTAGATACATTTTTCTTTTGTTTTTAAAATCTACACAAACCCCCTAAATGTCTTATATACATTTGACCGTAACAATTCATGTGCGTTGATAATTTTGATTAAAAATGTTTAAATATGTTTTTAGTTATCTTAAAGATAGAAATATTTGGAATTCGTCACTACAAATCTTTTTTCTATTTATCATCCTTGCAAAATTTAAATCTCTTACTTTTTGGCCTGGAGCTAGGATTGGGTTATCCAAACCTACGTGTATGCTATTGTAAAAAGTGTTAGTTTTTATTTTTGATTTTTTTACATCATTTATATCTATAACCAATGTAGAATAATGTTTTTCTACATCGGATTTATACATAAACAATGTAAAAATGTTGAAAAAATTTATGCTTTCTAAAACAACATATATATAGGTTCTAAGTAACCTAAACTTAGCTCCGGGTCAAAAAGTTAAAGATTTAAATTTTGCGTGGACGAAATATAGACAAAATTTTTGCAATGATGAATTCCGAACATTTTCATATATATGAGAACTAAAAACATATATTAGTCTTTTTTAATCAAAATAGTTAATGCACATGACTTGCTATCGTTAACTTTTTAACGATATTTAGGATATATGTGTAGGTTTTAAAATCAGAATGAAGACATATGTAATTCCCTTAAACTTCAAGGGATGCATGTGTAAGTTCTACCAAATAAGGAGAGGCATGTGCAAATTTCTTAAACCTTAAGGGGGACATGTGTAATTTATTCTTTTTTATTTGTTTCTTATACAAAGGACTAGAGGGAGTAAAATTGTTGAATTAGTTATTTGTTTCTTTTAGGGAAAAATATGTTTTTAATTTCTATACTTTTGTGAAATTTTGTTTTTAGTCCTTGAAATTTCATATCATTCAATGTAATCGTACTTTACATAAAATCTATTTTTAGTCCCTTTTCACATAATTCTCACAAAATCTTAATTTTTGTTTGATGTGGCAAACCAAATGTGTTTTTTATTTTATTTTTTAATTGATTACAATGATGTGAATAATTATTTTTTTATTTTAAAAATAAATTATTAATATGTTTTAATTAATATAATTTAAAATAAAAATTAGTTTCAATTTTATTGTAAAATTAGTAAAAAAATGAGAAATTATTATTTATTAAAAGTAAGATGTTTAAACAATTAAAAAGGAAGAAGAAGAAAATCGATCTTCTGCCCCTTTAATAGATTTATGGGTCGTCCTTGTATATTTTTCTCCATTCATTTCAATAATTTTTTTCTTTTGCTCATTTGCATAATTTTTCTTAATCCTTTTTACTTGGCAAACTGGTACCAAGTACCTACATCTAGAATACCACCTGTCATTTGAATTTACTGAGCAAAGCACACATCGGTTATCTAATTTATATATTTTTCTTCCTGAAGGCGTGGATGCAGAAACTCTAGACCTCAAAACAGAAGAGAAATCGTACAAGAAAAAGGATGAACAACAAAAGAAAAAAAAACTTCAAGAGAATGTAGAAAAAAATAAAAAATTTCCAGATATCTACGACACATGCTATCAGTTCTTTTTTGTTCATTTGCCAACATGGTTTAATATCATATTTGGACTACTTGGTAAGTGAATTTCAGCATATATGCTATCATTCTTAGTATTTATTTTTGTCTCTTATTTTTCCCTTTTCTTTTCCTTTTCCATTTAAAAAACATATAGTTTGAATGAGAAACCGTGTCATTTATATATAATAGTAAAGTTTAAAATTAAAATTGTCCAGGGCATTTTTTTAAATTACTATATCTTTATTAACTTTTTCATATTTTTCCTTTCATATTTTATTTTTTAAAGTTCTTTTTCCTAATGAAATAATTAAATATCAATTAAAACTACATTATTATATATTTATGTCCCCAGCACCTTTAAGAGCTATTGTATTTCACACTAGAGATGTTGGTACTGTAAATTGTAAAGCATGTCTGGCATGCTAGTCTGAAGTTCTATTCTTGTCAAATATGGACTAGTTGTATTTTACCCCGGACCTTCCAATCATGGTGTAAGTAGGGATGTGCATTACTTATTTATTTCAGTAATTACTATTTTGTTTGTCTTTTTAATATCTCTATTTTTTTGTTTTAGTATTATAATATTTTATTTATTTATTTTGAATTAGTCTCTCTGCAAAAAAAATTGGTAACGACAAAAAGCAATATTATAAGGACAAAAAAAATGAATATATTATAATAACAAGGACCAAATATATAAAAAAAAAAAGAATTTTACAAAGATAAAAATCAAGCTAAAATTTTTGGGATCAAAATTAAGATACAACTATATTTTCAAGAACCAAAATCATATTTAAACCTGAAAAAAAGTTATATAAATTTCATTTTGAAAGTGAAAACCTCTTAATCCAAATTTATAATTTTGTAAGGATTTTAACGTTCTAGGAGATACATTCTCATTCAATATTCATGGGCATTAACTAACTTTATGTTTTTATATAGTATTTGATTTACACCATAGATATAATTTTGATGGTTAAGCCTATATAAGAAACCTATTTGAAATATTGTTATTTGTTTATCGCGATGAAAACAAACTGACTTTGGCATGGGTCCAATATTTACAGCATCAGGAAAGAGCATGGAAGAAGAAGATCCAGAGAAAAGGCTGAAAGATCCTAGTAGTAAGGTTCCAGAAAATTATGCTACATGTCATCAGTTTATGAAGTTTGCATGCATATATATTCTTGGCCTTTCGGGAGCAGGTATGTACGTATGTGAATATGTCTCTCCTCTACGTTGATTACTTGATTTATTGTACGGTAAAAAAGAATGTTATATGTTGGTCGTTATGGTTAATTTGTTTCAATTGGAATAAATTTCATCTGACAAAAAATAAATTGTTAAAATTTATATCTACACTGAGTATATTAATGTATCATACAATCAAATAATTCTGTTTGAATAAAAAAATTGATATAAATCATTCGTATTTCGTACATTACATTATTGTTAAATATGATATATCATAATAAGAGTTTTAAAGGTTTAATTCTTATGCACTATCAAGAAAATTTACACAGTAATCCAATATGAATTTATCCTACTGCTAAATGATATTAGTGAATATATAGAATGATGTGATGCGATGGATTCTTCTACTGGGATGTATGTATTTTAAATACTTAATTTATATGTATTGTTAATTGTTTTTTACAAGTTATCAAAAATAAAAACCACCTTATTATTGCATCATATTAATAATAGAATGATGTGACGGTAAGATGAATTTCCATTATATACATCAATGTAGATTTTTTATTACAGTATATGTCTATATTGTATAATAGTTTAAGTTTTGTTAAACAAATTTTATACCCATGTGTACAAGCTGAACGACTAACATTTTACCAATAGACTGTATTTTTTGTTTGTTTTTCAATGTTTGCTTCCCTTTTTTACATTATTCAAAATGTATTTTGTTAAAGAGATTTAGTTCAATTAATTAAATAGAGTTATTGTAAAATTTTTGATATTATTTTTGATTTTTACGGATAAAAAAATACGTTTTTTCACAAATCTATGGTTTGACAATGACGATTATTGTTCCATGCATGTGTTCTTCATTTTTCTTATGTGTTGTTCATTTAATTGTTAAGGGGTTGAAAAGATTAAAAAGATGAAGCAAAAACACATATGGAGTGGTCAACTCTTGAGTAAATTTATGGAAAAACATTATGAGTCATACATAGGAAGTGGAGGTCCACCATCATACGATGAGAGTGGTCAAAAAGATTTCATTTCTTACCAGAAAGGTACTTACGTAAACAATTTCATCAGTATATGATTGTATATATTCTTAACAAGTATTTATATAAAATAAATAAATTAAAGAGATAAAATGTATATAACTTCTCTCCTAATTGAAACTAATATTATATTAATTATTGGTAGTTTCTTAATATTATGATAATTATAGTTGAAGGAGAATATACCGCCCTTCATATAATTGACCTTTGATTGAAAATCTCATCAAAATGCAAAAACTTGCAGAAAAACTTTACAGCGAGGAGACAGCGATTTTGGTTGCAGCGAGAAATGGCATAGTTGAAATGGTGAATGAGATTATATCAAAAACACCAAGTGCCATACATGAAACTAACTCGAAGAAAAACGTGTTGCATGTAGCAGTGGAGAACAGGCAACACTTTGTTGTTGAGGAATTAAAAAAATGGTCTGAGAAGGATAAAAAAAATGAATTAGTGTTTAAGAACCTAACATTAGGTGTGGATGAGGAAGAGTGCACTCTGTTACACCTGGCAGCGAGAAAAAGTGATAAGGGTTGGATGATATCTGGAGCTGCCTTGCAAATGATGTGGCATATCAAATGGTTTCAGGTACACGATTATGATATCAGTATGAGTTCATCTCCAACTTCACCTTGTGCACCTAGCTCCATCCTAAACTAGCTAGCTAGCATAGTATGTAAATACTAAATATAGACTCACAACACAATTTTCATGGACATAACATACATGCATACAAATATACAATTAATTTTCATGGACAATATTTTCTTCTCCTAATTATATGTTCTGTTTCGTCCTATCATGGAGCAGTATATAAAAGACCTAGTGCCGGAGCATTTCACTGTTAGAACCAATAAAGACGAGAAAACGGCAAGGGAAATCTTTATCGAATCACATAATCTCATAGTCAAAGATGCTAATGACTGGCTCAAGGACACATCGGAATCTTGCTCAGTTGTGGCAGCTCTCCTTGCTGGCGTTTCCTTTGCCACAGCCACCACTGTCCCTGGTAGTTTCGACACTGACACAGGTGAACCTCCGTTAGAAACCAAGAACGCATTCGAGTCATTTGCAATGTTTTCATTAATTGGCCTATGCTTCTCCGTCACTGCTCTCATATTGTTCCTCTCTATACTCACTTCTCGGAAAGATATCAAAGATTTTCGAAGAAGTTTGCCACTGAAAGTGCTTTCGGGCTTAATCTCTCTTTTCATATCGACTTCTGCGTTGTTTGCCACTTTCTGCTCAGCCCATATCTTTATCATTGACGAAAAATACAAGCAGACCTTAATCGTTATTTATGCAGTCACTTGCTTGCCCGTGGGTCTCTACGCAATAGCACAATTTCCATTATTTTTTGATATTCTGAGGGCCATTGCAACTAAAGTGCCACAGAGGACAAGTGATAAGGTGAACGATATATAGGGGTGCTTCTCTTTTATATGTTTTATGTGGCTTGTTCAAGTATAATAATAATGAATTTTGTATACCTATATTTGGAGCATTATATGATGTTGGATTGTGGTTATTAATTTAAGAGAGTTTATATGATCATGATTACTTATGTCAACTGTTAAAATTGATATACTATTTATGTTCATGTTTCATTGTTATTTTTATTTAGTTCTTCATCCTTAATTGACACTTAGCCACCATAAAAATGTAAATGAAGGGTTTTTGTGTAAAGTAATAGCATAGATAAACACAACACGAATCACAATATTTGAAGAGTAGAACATGTATTGTAGGTTAAGGGAAAAAAATAACTATATCTGGACTTCAATGTGCATATGTCTTATCCTTTATCAAGTTTCTCATTATTAGCATATTGTACAAATAGCTGCAGTATTCAACTGCATCTCAGCTAAGTGTGTTAGTTAGGAGTTAAGTCACTAAGTTAGTTATTGACAGCTATTCACAGCTGTCATAACTAATCATCTAAGCCTATATATACCTGATTGTAATACAAAGTTCGGTGGCCAATGATAATTTTCACTTCTTTCTAAAGATTTTCTCTCTTAAAATATCTTCTATTATGTTCTATTAGAAAGAACTCTTTTGCGCCTAGAGCTTGGAAAGGTAGTCATACTACTAGAAATAATATTTTTAATATTGCTATTTTAATATTGATTTTTGATAAAATTAATATTAACAAAAGAGTTGTGACATTTTTTAAATAAATTGATTTTGTTAACATTGATTTTATAAAAAATGGACGTTAACATGATGATATTAATATTGATTTTTCAAAAATTGATATTGTATTGATGTTAACGTAAATTTTTTAGAATGAATGCTGTTCCTCTGAATGCTAACATAAAATCGATATTAACAATACTAAAAATATGGATTTAATAAAATTGATGTTATTTTTTTCGCTTAACATTGGTTTAATATCATTGGTTTAATAAAACCGATGTTATCAATATGATTCTAATATAAGATGCATTCTATCTCTCCCTCGTTATGAACAAAAAGGTTGGGTTGCTTCTTCTATCTGCTCAAGCCCTTTTCTTTCTCTTCGTGTCCTAATGGCTCTCTCAGACTCTTCCCGCCGCAACTCCCTAATCCCCGGCTCTTTGTATTCTAAATTTCGCATTGAACATGACATTCACACAGCTTATCCCTTCACCTTCTTCCTCTGCAAACCCCTAAATCTCTAACCTTGAGAATGCGGTGAACTCGGCCAGTGCAGATGAAACACCTTGAGAATGTAGTCTCTCAGAAGCTTGTTGGCTTCGTCTTGGACGCCGACCCCGACGAAGTTGACAATAAGGGGTTGGCAAGGAAGGAGGTGAGGGCACGCGGCGGATCTGGAAGATGAGGCAGTTGTGGCCGATGCAGAGCTGGAGGGTGGCGACGGGGTTGGGCTGCTGCTGTAATATCACTAAATTTAAGTAAGGAATTTTAGGTGATATTTGTGTAATTAAACGAATTTACGAAAGGGCGGTTTGGTCTTTGTTGAGAGACATGGCTGTAGTTAGTAATTGCTGGGTGCAGTTAGTAATTACTGTTGCACGCTACTGTAGCATTTACCGTTGCAGGGTACTGTAGCAAGTTACCGTTACACGCTACTGTAGCAGTTACCGTTGCAGGGTACTGTAGCAAGTTACCGTTGCAGGTTACTGTAGCAAGTTACCGTTGCAGGTTACTGTAGCAAGTTACCGTTGCAGGTTACTATAGCAAGTTACCGTTACAGGTTACTGTAGCAGTTACCGTTGCAGGTTACTGTAGCAAGTTACCGTTACAGGTTACTGTAGCAGTTACCGTTACAGGTTACTGTAGCAGTTACTGTAGCAGTTTATAAAAATAAGGATGTTGCGTAAATTTTC
>PYAF01004902.1:1029714-1049118 GCA_007407185.1 Glycine tomentella
TGGGATGGCACGGGTGTGAATTCCGGTTTCACACTGAGGTCGGCATTGGACTCGGTCCGCCGTACATAGAGCTTAGATAGCTTGCTTTGTATTGTTATGAGGGGTCGGTGCGGCCCAGATGGATGTGATTTCCCTGATGTCGTGTGTCATGCTGAGTGAGCCAGGGTGGAGGAGATGCCTCCAAGGACCCTGAGCTTACCGAGATGTTTATCTCACCCCGTGTGGGGCTTATTATTTTCAGGTGACGCTTCTGGCAGAGAGGAGCGGTCTCAGGGCGGGAGGCCCCAGTAGAGACGATATCTGTTAGGCCTCGGGCAGCAGCGGGTAGTTTGGAGCTCGGCTCAGCTTGTGTTATGTTTTGTACCCCTGTAGAGGGAAGACATGTGTTGTACATGTGTTGTACATGTGTTTGTTATGTAATTTGATGATGTCCCTCCTATGTTTAAATATCTGTGAGATATTTATGTTTTCTGCCTATGGTTGGTTTGTATGATCTGGATAAGCATGGTTTTGTTGATGTTTGTTGTGGGTTGACTTTCCATACATAATGTGTTCAAGAAATATGGTTTTCGATTTTATGCTTCCGCTACATTTTAAAAAGATTTTAATTAAACTTGTTTAAAGCGCTAATCTGATAAAATTATAATGATAATACGCCGGGTATACACGGGGTGTTACAGCTGCAGCCAGGTGTTGGTTTGGAGGAAGTAACCAACACGTTCCTCCCTATTTTATATTTCAGACAGTGAAGCTCCAAGGAAAGTAATATTTATTCCAATGGCCTGTGTAGGCCCGAGTTCTGATAATAGGCCAACAATATAGCAAGTTTTCATGGAATTAAAACAGTGTTTTCCAATGGGGAAATATAACGACCCTCACAATTAAGTGTTGAGTTTTAGCATTTATGTATAAGGTAAAGATTATGTTAAGTGTTAAGAAGTTTAATTATGCCATGCAAGTCAAGTAAAACTCTTAGTAGAAAATGACATAAATTATAAGAGATGATGTTTAAAGGTTTGTAATTATAGACTTATGGCCAAGGTAAATTGGAGAAAATAAAAAGCCAAATACAAGCTATAATTAAGCAACATAAATGGTATAGAAAGCTTGTAGATAATCCTTAGAATTTTCCCCTAAATGTGTGGTAAAAATATATTTTTTTTTTTACCATGGTGAAGTTAGTGACTTTTACCTAGATAAAAGTAAATTGGTTCAAATTGACTATTACATGAAGTTAAGAGTGAATGTAATAATTTTGTTGGTTAAAAACTGAAAACAGCCTCATTCCATGTGTGCATGTAAGTTCCTTAAGTTATTAAAACACTGAAAAACAGCTCTGATCCCACGTTCAACTCCCTCTTTTCTCTAATTAAAAAAAATTGGACTGCAGCACATGGGTGGGCAGCCTTATTTGACACTTTGGAGCACCACTTCTAGCCTCCTCTGTCTCACAGGTCAAAAGCATCCCACCAACTACAAGATGCACCACTTTGGACGAAATTTTGTCAAGAAAAACTGCCTAGCCATTTTGTTGGACCGCACATTCTGTCAAAAGCCCCAATAGTTGTCCAAAAGTTGATTTATTCCTCATTCTTTTCTGCCAACAGCTGGATGCATTCCTGTTCCATCATGATGTGCACCTAACATCATCAGCTGAATGTAATAAACAGGCACTTTCATCTCCTAGCCTCTTTGTCGTGCACATTCATACCCAGACTCCAAGACTGATCCTCCCTATCACTAAGAAATCTGTTGTGAGTTTAAACGTGTTGGGTCTCAAGTGCTGCACTTATTCTCTTGGATTTGCTTGTAGAAATGCAGTAAGCACACGAGTAAGTCTCTTTCTTTATCCATGCTTCTGTTTATTAAAGGATCTTAATGAATCTAAGTCATGTAATCCCTGTTGTTTCAAGCTCTTACGAAACTGCATTCATGGCCAAAAATACTCCTCCTTTTTACCAAAATTCTGATCTTGAACACCCTATGGCGCCCCAAGCTTGGATTGTATTCTAAACACCTTAATATAGACGTGATTTATGCATTTAACCTTTTTGGAATCTAAGCCATGAGATTTAAACTTAAGAAAAAGCCAAATTTTTTTAGAAAAACAAGCTGTTTGTCGTTTTAATCGATTACAGACCCAAAATAATCGATTATTTTCCTGGAAAAGCAAAATATGAACAATGTAATCGATTACGGTATCGGTTTAATCGATTAAATCAAGCCTAAGCAAGCTACAGTACCATTTTTAATGAAAATAATCGATTAAAACGAAGCGTAATCGATTAAAACAGAGTTTTCTGCACTGTGTAACCGATTACAGCAATGTCGTAATCGATTACAACAGACAGATAATCGATTACAGAAACGAAATAATCGATTAAAACAGACAGACAGACAGAAAAATAGACAGACAGACAGAAAAACAGACAACATTGCATTTTAATCGATTACAGACCCAAAATAATCGATTATTTTGCCTGGAAAATGTATTGTAATCGATTTCGCCTAGTTTTAACCGATTACACAAGCTATTATTCGTGTTCCAGTGCTAAAATAATCGATTACACTTCTAGTTGGAGCAAATGTAATCGATTACATCAGGTACAGAATTGCATATAAGTGGAATCCTTTGCCCTTGTGCTCAAAATTAACTGAACATTAACTCATAGCTTAAAAACTTTGGGTTCTGAGCATCATCTAAGCATTTTCCTAGGTTTTTGTCATTTTGTTCCAGTGTTTCGCTTAAAGAATCATTAAGGTGTTAGTGACAAGCTAGTTTACTCTCATGTCTTAGAAAAGCTAACCTGTATCAATTGGTCTGCAATTTCACCTAAGTTTCGTTCATGTTCCTACCAATTTAGAACCAGTAGGTGAATCCTTTCCTAAGCTTTTGAGGATGTTTTATGAATCTCAATTTAAATTATAAGAGTAAAAAGGAAAACCGAAGTAAATCATAACGAAATGGTAAGATAAGAGTTTTGACTTGCGTATTGGCATAATAATAATAGTAAGAGCATGTGGATAAGAAAAGTGGAAATCAATAAATGAAATAAGCCTTGTATGATACTTGACTTATTATACTATAAGTGATAATGTGAATGATTCCTACACTAGGACCACATAGAGAAGTGGACCTTTGAGGAACTCAACTAGAAGCATACGTTGAAGTTACAGGTAAGCTTCTGAAGCTTACTTTAGCCTCTTTTTCTTTGAAGTCCACCAAGAGTTACATCATGGTGTATTGATGAATGACAGTTGAATGATATATATATGTGTGTGCATAGATCTACACTCACATTTACTGTATGAGATTATATATTGTATGCACTGATATGAAGACTTTGGGTTCAAGTCCCAAAGCACCTCTTAATAAGACTTTGGGTTCAAGTCCCAAAGCACCTATTTACTATGAAAATTGTAAGTCCTTGTCGAAGGAATCAAGGCAAACCTATTTATTATAAAAATTATAAGTCCTTGTCGAAGGAATCAAGGCAAACCTATTTATCACGAAAACTGTAAGTCCTTGTCGAAGGAATCAAGGCAATATGAGAAGGGTGTAGAGTAAGACTTCGGGTTCAAGTCCCGGAGCATCAAAGCACCAAAGAGAAAAGTTTAATTGCTTGCGTTATTATTATATTGCTTCATTTATCTGTATATTTTTATATATATATTTGTTGGTGTTACATAATTGTTACTGATATTCATATTATAAACTGTCACATATTTATTTATGTATCTGTTAGTATTACATACCTGTTACTGTTTTATATGTGTTTATTATAGTCTGTTATTCAGAAAGTGAGTTCGGGGACTTAGAGGTTTCTTTAAGCCCTGAAGCTTACTGAGACTCGGGTTGTCTCACCCCTTTGTTTGGGGATTATCATTTCAGGAGGAGTTAGTAGCAGAGATCCCTCGTCTAGCAAGACTCCATTGGGTGATTGATGGAGTAGCTGTAGCTGTGGTTTCAGATTAGATTATTTCTCGCTTGAGTGTGACGTGTTAGGCGTGCTGTTTTCAGTATGCTAGGATTATTGTACTACTATTGATCAGTTGATCGATAATGTCTTGTTGAGACTAAGTTTGTTTGTATGCCACTATCTTATGAGTGGATAGTTATTATGTATAACTCGAGAGCTTTATTTATTTATGCAGTATACAGTTTCTGTATTAAGTTATGAAATGGTGTTATTAGTTAGATTTTATTTATTATTGCAGCATCGTATTATGTGAACATATTGGGAAAAATATTTGTGAAAATGTTTTGGAAAAATTTAACCACGGTTTTCATTACTCTTTTAAAATGATTTTAATAAGTCTTCCGCTGACGACTCTAATACCAAAGATAAGTAATAACCGGAGTACTACGGGGTGTTACAGGAAACTTGGGAATACGTCCACTGGATCCAGTGAAATTGTCTCTGCGGATGAAATCAGTGGACTGAGTTCTTTAGCGATGTAGTGGACTGAGTTCTTTAGCGATGTAGAAGGATTGAATGTTTGAAATAAATGTATAATTATATATACCTAGCTTGCTGCATTTAAGATATCTTTACGCGGACAAGGGTTATAATGGTGAAAAAGTGCTATCGGTTTTAGTTATATTGAAGTATTGGTTTGTGTGTTTAAGGGTATTTTATTAGTTTTACATCTGATTAATGGTTGCAAAGAGAGTTTTAGTTATAATTCCAACTTATTTTACAGAGGATGCTAGTTCACTTATATGCATTTCTAAGTTCTGAATGTTTGACCGTCAGTAATATTAACTATATTCTTGAGAGAAATATCTAGCTTAGAATTTGTTTGTAATAATGGCCCAATTGATCTTGCTTGGAAGTTCTGGAAATTTTGTGGTCCTACTCCATATCTAAAATAACTTCCTTGGGAATGGTCAGAAGATTGCATTTGCTTGATCTTGTGTCCTTCTTGAAGCCATGGGCAAGCACCAATGGAGTGATTTGGATCCATACAAATCCCAGGGACTCTAGATGGTTTAGCAAGTTGTTGAAAAAGAGAGGTTAGATTAATTAGAAATTTGATGTTCAAGGATGTTGAATTGTATAATTTAAATTTTAAATTATTGTTAGGATTTGTTAGGTTGTTATAGTTTGTTCAGTTTGTTATTATCTCATATTATTAGTATTTTGTTGAATTTATCTCTCTTATATAAGAACCTCATGTTGAGAAAAAATATAGAAGAGAATGAAGTGAATGAATGAAAGAGGAATTATTATTCCAATTTATCCATATCTACTTTTTAACATGGTATCACAGCCATGGTTTCCTCCATGAATAAGAGTCAGATTATCCTCCATGAACAAAATTATCTTCCGCCACTAGAGTCTTTTTCTTCCCCATTTCATATCCAAATGTATTCTTCTTCACATTCCCAAACGTACATTTCTTTTTATCTTTTCGTATTCCACTTTTATTTCTCTCAAATTCCTAACTCCCTTCTTTGATGGCCGATTCCGATTCTGAAATACCCAACCATCTACCTCCTCATTAACCTTCACCTTCTCCGATTCCTCTACAAATTATGATTATTATCATCATGAACTCAATCTTTGTCTCACATAACCTTCGCATCTTTGGTCCCGACTTGAATCCTTACCGTATCTTAATTTCTTCCCCAAAACAACACAAACGGCATAACATAAATCCTTTTTGAATCCTTCTCGTACCTCAGTATTGAAGCCTCCCTGCACGTATTCTATTTGAAGGTCATTGATGTGAAGTCAGTTGCATTGTTCTGAATCTTCATAAACCATCCCTGAAGTTTATTGACATGAACAGTTCCAAATCTCTTCTCGTATTTCAATTTTCTTTCTACCTCACATAACTGAAGCACGTCAACTATCCTGAAACACCTCTTGAACCTATTGCTGATCAAAGTCATTCCTGGAAGAGTGTTTAAAGAAGCAATTGACAAGTTGGGCATGACCGATATTCATGCACCAACTTGAGGGGGAGTGTTGAATTGTATAATTTAAATTTTAAATTATTGTTAGGATTTGTTAGGTTGTTATAGTTTGTTCAGTTTGTTATTATCCCATATTATTAGTATTTTGTTGAATTTATCTCTCTTATATAAGAACCTCATGTTGAGAAAAAATATAGAAGAAAATGGAGTGAATGAATGAAAGAGGAATTATTATTCCAATTTATCCATATCTACTTTTTAACAAAGGATAACACTTTTACTTCATCAACCCTTCTAGAAGGTGTTTCTTAGCAAAGTCCAAATTGTTGGGCTTTATTCATTGGAGAACCTCCACTAACTACATTTAAAATCCTCCTTTTATATAAATATTGCACGAGGAGATGCTCTAAAATATTGTGTTGGGGCAACTTACACACAATTACTTCAATCATTCCTACCACTCAGGAAGGCTCTCTGTGTCTTCTTACTTGATGGAACATATATATATATATATATATATATATATATATATATATATATATATATATCCCCTTGCGTGAAAGAATGTCTTCAAGAAACAGTTTTAACGTGTCTTCCTATATTTTGACACTTTTCAGTAGTACATAGAATATGGTCCTTTGCTTGGTTGGCTAGAGAGAAAACAAAGCTCGAAGCTTGATTTACTTTTTAAGAATTTCTTGTTATTATTTTTAAGAAAACCATGGATTTCCTTCTAGTGCTTGTGTGGGCCCTCAGCTTCTCACTAACTGAAGGACGCATTTAACTTCGATCACGCCCGATTTTGAAGACAAGGAGCGAATTCTTTGCTCCGTTTGGTTTTGAAATTTGACTTACTTCCTTATGCTCTGGAACATATTCTAGTTTTCCTATACGAGAAGACCAGGGCATATGAAAAAAAAAAAAGAACTTTGACACAGTCTCCATTAACAACACCAAAATTTTTGACGTACGGATGCCAAGCAAACAAATCTTAATTATACTTTAAAAAATAGTAAAGTGAAGAGTAAGGTTTTCAGTAGACAATTGAATTGAAATAAAATTATGATCAAATAATGACAAAATAATGAGTTAGTTTAAATTTAATAATTAAAAAAATCTATCCCAATGTATAATATTTAAGAAACAATAATTAAAAAAATCTAGCCCAATGGCGAGGGGTAGTTGAAGAGCTTCTTTGGTTTATCAGTGGCTCAACAAGTGCCAAGGTAATATATCTACTACCAATCTTTTCCACACACAGGCGTGCACACATGACTTTTTCTAGTTAGGTTAAAATTCACAAACTGGCTAGCATGAGCTAAATATCGGTGAACTTGATATTTTTTTAGCTTGGGGTAGGATTGTTGGGTCACGATCTCTCAGACCCTCGAAATCCGGTCTGTCCTTAGAAATATAGCATTCTTACGTCTGTCCTTAGAAAAAAGTATTCTTATATATATCTATTACAATTTTTGAAAAATTATTTTAAGGTATTTTGAATTCCTAAAAATGTTATAACTTTCTTTTTTATTGTGTTTTCTTTTGTACTTTTATTCCCATACAAGTGAAATGAAAATGTGATATTCCTATAGGAATATGAAAAATTATTCTCTAATATATGTAATTTCTATTTTTATTTAACTTATATTAAATTTTAAAAATATTAAAAATAGTAAAATAACATATAACCAAACAACACATTTTGAAATATACGCCGAAATAATATTTGTAGATATCATATGCCTAGGAATATAATTTTTGGGCATACAACATTATTTAATGAAGCAAACGTCCCTTGACTTTTGTATAATAAGTAGTAAATGAGATATTATCCGACAAAGAAAAACACCTAACCGTGATTAAGGATTTAAAAAGCGGCTAATCATCATGATTTGCAAACTAATTAAAATGAGCAAAGAACCTAAAACGGTAACTTGTAACATGTCAATATAAGATACCCCTTGCCCCTCTTTATCTTATATGCTTTAATTTGTCGTCACCAACACAAAACCTAAATTACGCAATTTTCCGATCTGCCGTACTTCTGGTGTTACACGTTTTGAGTTGCTTTATTTTCCCTTGCCCTATTAGGAATTACGAATCTTCCTTTATTTAATCTTTACTTTTTTTTTACCAACAAAGATTGATTTAATTTATTAGAAACAAACATATTCTTTGAGTCTTAAGTATGATCCTGCAACCTCTCAGTGTTCAATTCATCCAAAATTTTTCTTATATAAAAAAAAAATATTTACCTTTTCTTTTCCTTTGATTTAATCTCACTTTAATTAAGATTGTCCAATTGGGATTATGTTCTCTCAGATCTATCTTCCATATATTCTGTAATTTATTCCAAAAATGGTAAGTTGATTATCTTTTTTACTTTATATATATATATAATATGTTTTATAAGTTAATCTTCAAAAATATAAAACTATTCACTTTTTTTATATTTCTATTAGTGTATGTTAATTAGGATAAATTACTCTTTTAGCTCTTTATCTTTTTGTTTACATTCAATTTGGTTTTTAATCTTTTAAAATATTTAATTTAGTTCTTTATCTTCTAAATTAATTTGATAATTCCGCCAATTTTGAATTAACATGTTAATAATTTTAACACAATAGCATAACGCTTAAAAATTTTCACAAAATAATATTGACGGGAATGAACATAATAACAACATACTACTATTTAACGTATTCTATTGATTAAAAATTACAAAATTAAGAAGACTCGTTAAATTATGAGAAATGAAATTCAGTAAATTTTATGATTTTAATAAATTTTAGTCAATAATAAAATGTGTTCAAAAGAATGTATGTTATCTTTTTCTGACAATAACAAAGATAGTTAGCGGAAGTTTAAAGTTATCAAAGGATGTCTACAAATTTGCCATTTAGGTGTAACAACCGTTGTTAACTGTAGGCTTTTAAGGAATAATTAATACAGAGACATACATTGATCGACAAAAATGAATAACTTGTCACTTACAAGGATGACATTGTGGACTGATATTATTATTAGTAATATAAACAATATTTAAGCCAACACTTAATTAAGGGGGGAAGATCTAAAAAATGTTTAACCATTTCTTTTACTAAAAAAACAAAATGCACTTTTTATTTTGTTATTTGAATGGATATTAGATTGAATTTTTATGGATGGACTAGATGGATAACAGATAAAACTAGTTGTTGTATTTTTAAAGGCAAAACTAGTTGTGTTGGTACTACTGTAACGGTTAAGTATATAGTTAGCTAGTAAAAAATTATATAAAATTAATTGTGTGTTTTTTATTATTTTACTAACAATAAAGATTATTGTTATTTAAAATAAGTTTTAATTTTAAGTATAAAAATAATAAACATTTTTAAAAAGTATTACTATTTATTAAAAGTTAAATATTTGAGTAATTACAAATGGTTTTAGGGATGAAATATATATATATATATATATATATATATATATATATTATATATTCATTGTTTTGGAAGATGTATCTCACATCCTGATTTCAGAAGCTTAATTTTTGAAAGCAAAAGAAAAAGTAAAGATAAGATGAAGTAAAGTGATGAGATTGTAATTCCTAATCTGACAAAGGAAAATAGACCAACTCAAAAACGTGTAACAGACCGTACTACTGATTAAAAACTGAAAAATAATTTTTTTATTAAGAACTATGTGAAAATATATCTAAAAATCATAGATGCAATTATTCTAATATTTTTTTTAATATCTTTTACTTCTTTAACTAGTATTAAGAATACTTGTTAGCATTTGCATTATTTCAACTTAATTGATTACTACTTCAAATTTAAGTCTTAGTTTATATTCTTTTCAATCTCGAATATTAGTAATAAAAATTCCTTATTTTCTGGTTTTAAATATAAATAAATCTTAGTTTATTTTGTATTATTTAATGAGACTATTTTTAAAATGCTTTTAATTTAATAGGATACTTTTTATATTTGATATCAAATTCTAATAAATAATAATTTATAAAAAAATTATTTTCAAATTGAGATGAACACAATTTAATAAAATTAACTAATTTTTTTAATAAGTATGAAATAATTGTTTTTGCTTATAATTGAAACTAAAGACACTATTTTTTCACGTTCATAGCTTCATAGTGAAGCAATTCTTTACTATTTTCAATTTTTCAATTCTCTATCACAAATAACAATTTCTGACGATTAAATGAGTTATTCAAACACATACTTAGTACATTAGTGTGTTAATGTTTGAAGAGAAAATTTACAAAGTATGTATGCTTAGTATGTAAATTAGGTAAATATAGGAAGGCAGCGTGGGGTATCACACCCTACATTCACTTGTTAAATAGTATATTATGTATATCACCATTTAACTTGCTAATTTACTAAATAAAATCATAAGAGAATAAAGGGAGGTGGCGTGGGGTATCACACCCTACATTCACTTGTGACTATTTTTGGTGCTTTCTTATTTTAGATTACATTGCGTAATGGTTGGCAGCTTTTTAAATCTTAAGCAAGGTTTGGCAGCCTTTGCTGGTGCTCAAGGGCTCTCTCCTTTTACTTATACAAAAGCTAGGAAATATAAGTGTTTTTTTTTGTCAAGTTTGTATTTTTTTTCTTCTTTCATTTCAACTTTAATGAATATATATTAATTGTTTTTCATTTCTATTTTTATGATAAATATATAAATTAATTAAAAATAAGAGTACTCTTATTAACAAGAGCAGGAATGCATATATAGGGCAGAACTTTGCTTCATATGGTCGGTATGATTAAAATACAGTCTTAATTGACAATATTGGTTATCAGTAAAAGGCATGCATGATCAATTATTGGTCACTCTTCTGCTGGTTTAATTAATGATGAACCGAAACAGTGCCTTATATATAGCAACATATATAAGTGAAACGTGAATTTGGTCACATTGTGGTAATTAAATAGCGTGTGGATTTGGATCCCATTTCATGTTTTAAGTGTTGCTATCCAATTCTTATTTGGGAAGGGATTACTATGTGGGGAATAAAGGAAGTGGTATATAGGCTGGGTACACTTTATGCTTGTTGTATTATGTATCAGATTGTTCGAAAGAATATGATGTCAAATTTAGTTTTTTGGTTACAGTATATATGATGATGTCAATTATTATAAATAGTTTTATTTTTATTAAATATAATTTCGATTAATTAATTTAAATAATAAAAAGTATCGAAAAAGTTTCATTCCTAATTAATAAATCTATTCCACTTAAACTAATCAGAACTCTAAAATTAATTTTAGGGTTACAAGTGTCAGTGTGTAAAGAAAAAGAAAAAGAAATGCTTCGTTGTCATTCTTTTCTTTAACACAATTATTCCACATAGTTTTCTATTTTCCTGGTCCTTCCAAATCACTTACATACGTGAACAAGCATCTGATTCAAGGTTTCGTACATAAAAGGCAGTGTTCAACTTCGTTGGGAACATATGACCAACAAATTATCACTTCCCATATCTCACACAACGATCAAATATCTATTTCAACTTTGCCTTCACGTACCCAATCATATGAAAATGACCCAAGAGGTAAAACATGGTCAACAGTCCATGACAAAAGGTAATTTCAATTTTTTAGACTAAATATTTATGCACTCCACTATCAAAACCAAAACAATAAACAAAGAGTTTGCACAAAATATTATGTATGAGCGATCGTATTATATAGTTAATATATGCTAATTAAATAATCCAAATGTGGAATTTTTCATAATCCTCATACATTAGAGATAGGTTCAATTAAAATTCATTTAGAAATCATTTTATAAGTGTTCAGCATAACTTTCGCTTAAGCTTCACCTAAATCTTGCTTAAGCACAAATTCTAGAAACCATCTCTCATCTTTTATGATATTTTCACTTAAGCTCGGGTTAATCCTTGCTTAAGCCAAGATTTACCTTCACTTAAGCCTAAAAGTTTATCAACAAATTTTGTCTGCAGCTTTTTTTGCTGAAGCAAGAATAACACTTAGCTTAAGCGACACAAGGTAGTACAACTCAAATCTTTGCAACACGACCTCAAATTAATGGTTTCTAATGCAATCCAATTCAAATTGCACTCAATACATAACAAATAAACATCATTCCAAGCATAATATAATATTTAAACCAAAACACACAACCAAACTAAAGCTTCCCTTACCTTATGAATTTACCCAAAACCTTGAAGAAGAAGCTATGGAGGAGACTATGTGATCCAAGAATGGCCTTTACTCAAATTTTCTATGAAATCAACTAATAGGAACCTAAGCCGTTAAGCTCGAATCAAGATTTCTCTCATCTATCAAAATTCTAACCAAAACCTATTTGAAAACTCTTTAAGAAGGAGAAAAGATGAACTCTAAGAGACCAAAGGAGAAGAGAAGTGTGGCCTACCACCTAGACTTCGGTCAAGGAAACTCTAGGAATTTAGAAAACAAGGCTTATAAATGGAGTCCTGAATCAGATATTGCTTGTGAAGTATGGAAGGAGATAAAATTTGAATTTCATGCAATGGATACTTTGTAAGTAAGTAGAGAATTAGTTGTAATTAAATTCGGTTCAATCTTTTCCTAAAAGGATTGAGCCGAATACAATACTACAATACAAAGATACTTATCATCTATATATATATATTAATTAGTTTTTGTTTAGTAATTATCTTGGGATAAATTTCCGAAAAATTCATGCTCTTGAGAGAAGAAGAAGGAGCTTAAGAAGGAAGACAGAAAGAATGAAGGAAAGTAGGGAAATGAGAATGAAAGAAGTCTTCCCACTTTAAAGGTTTGGAAGTATTTTGTATTTTGGCTATTTATACCCATATTTCTCCTAACCTCACACCTCTTCCCCTTCTACAATAAAAACTTACTTACAAGACTGAAAGTACATATGACCCAACACTAATAAAAAATTATCAAACACTTAACAGACATTACAAAAATCATAATGTTACAGTATGCATCTAAAAAGTGGGGATTTTTTACATCGAGTGCAAATTGATGTAGTAAAACACTTTCTACATTGATTAATTTTTAATTGATGTAGTAGAATGTGGTTTATAATTATGTAAAATGTGACCATATTCTACATCGACTAAGGCAAAAAGCAATTTAACAAGTGATTTTATACATACATACAGTTTTTACTTTAGTCCAATTGAGTTTTAGTTCTAATAAATTCATTTAAGGTGTCATCAATCAATAATTTAATTAATTTAAATATAAAATAAAAAAAATAAACATATAAAAAAAATGAAAATTGAACCAAAATTGAGGATTTTTTAAGATATCGAGACTAAAATTGTAAATAAATAGGAGAATCAAAATCGTATATTAAAAATAAAAGGAAGCCCAAAATTACAATTTAGCATAAAATATATTATTATAAAAATAAAATTATAATAATATAATTATGTACATCATAATAACGTTAATAAAGTAACTAAGTTACTTAATTTCATTGGTTTTTTTAATTTTTTATAGAGAAAACTACACATATTTTTCTTTTGTTTTTAAAATCTACACAAATCCCCTAAATGTCTTATATACATTTGACAATAATGTGCGTTGACAATTTTGTTTTAAAAATGTTTAAATATATTTTTAGTCATCTTAAAGATAGAAATATTTGGAATTTGTCACTACAAATCTTTTTCCTATTTATCATTCTTGCATAATTTAAATCTCTTACTTTTTGGCCTGCAGCTAGGATCAGGTTACCCAAACCTACGTGTATGCTATTGTAGAAAATGTCAGATTTCTTTTTTACATCATTTATATGTATAACCAATGTAGAATAATGTTTTTCTACATAGAATTTATACATAAACAATGTAAAAATGTTGAAAAAATTGATACCTTCTAAAATAATATATATTTAAGTTCGAGTAACCTAAGCCTAGCTTCAGGTCAAAAAGTTAAAGATTTAAATTTTGCGTGGACGAAATATAGATAAAATTTATGCAGCGATGAATTCCGAACATTTTCATATATATGGGGACTAAAAACATATATTAGTCTTTTTTAATCAAAATTGTCAATGCAAATGACTTGCTATTGTTAAATGTTTAGATGATATTTAGGATATATGTGTAGGTTTTAAAATCAGAAGGAAGACATATGTAATTTCCTTAAACCTCAAGGAATGCAAGTTTAAATTCTACTAAAGAAGGAGAGGCATATGCAAATTCCTCTAAACCTTAAGGGATACATGTGTAATTTATTCTTTTTTATTTGTTTCTTATATAAAGGACTAGAGGGAATAAAATTGTTGAATTAGTTATTTGTTTCTTTTAGGGGAAAATATGATTTTAATTTTTATACTTTTGTGAAACTTTGTTTTTAGTCCTTGAAATTTCATATCATTCAATGTAATCTATGTACTTTACAGAAAATCTATTTTTAGTCCCTCCTAACATAATTCTCACAAAATCTTAATTTTTGTTTGATGTGGCAAACCAATTGTGTTTTTTATTTTATTTTTAAATTGATTAAAATGATGTGGAAAATTATTTTTTATTTTAAAAATAAATTATTAATATGTTTTCCCCAAGCACATCAAATTTAACTTTTAAGGGTTCCATTTTTGTCTTTGTTTCCATCATCATTCTTCAACAGTTATTGCAGATTTATCCTTACATCTTGTTTTGATTTTATTTGTTTCTTAGACACTACTTTCATGAATTTACACAATAAATAATTGTATTTGTCATTATTATCACAATGATTAAGATTAATTAATATAGAATTGTATAAAATCAATTATGTGTGTTTTTATTACTGTAATGGTTAAGGTTATGACTAGTATAAAATTGTATAAACTAATTGTGCACATTATTATTACAATATAACGGTTAGTGTTAATTAATATAATTTAAAATAAAAATTAGTTTCAATTTTATTGTAAAATTAGTAAAAAAATTAGAAATTATTATTTAATAAAAGTAAGATGTTTAAACAATTAAAAAGGAAGAAGAAGAAAATCTTCTGCCCCTTTAATAGATTTATGGGTTCGTCCTTGTATATTTTTCTCCATTCATTTCAATAATTTTTTTTCTTTTGCTCATTTGCATAATTTTCTTAATCCTTTTTACCTTGGCAAACTGGTACCAAGTACCAACATCTAGAATACCACCTGTCATTTGAATTTACTGAGCAAAGCACACATCGGTTATCTAATTTATATATTTTTCTTCCTGAAGGCGTGGATGCAGAAACTCTAGACCTGAAAGAAGAAGAGAAATCGTACAAGAAAAAGGATGAACAACAAAAGAACAAAAAACTTCGAGACATTTACAAAGAGGCTGTTTCCAGATTCAAACCCATGACCAACAGGTCACCAGACACAACTTTACCGCTATGCCAGGGCTCACCCTCAAATATATATATATATATATATATATATATATATATATATAAGAATTTTACAAAGATAAAAATCAAGCTAAAATTTTTGGGATCAAAATTAAGATACAACTATATTTTCAAGAACCGAAATCATATTTAAACCTAAAAAAAAAACTATATAAATTTCATTTTGAAAGTGAAAACCTCATAATCCAAATTTATAATTTTGTAAGGATTTTAACGTTCTAGGAGATACATTCTCATTCAATATTCATAGGCATTAACTAACTTTATGTTTTTATATAGTATTTGATATACACCATAGATATAATTTTGATGGTTAAGCCTATATAAGAAACCTATTTGAAATATTGTTATTTGTTTATCGCGATGAAAACAAACTGACTTTGGGTCCAATATTTACAGCATCAGGAAAGAGAATGGAAGAAGAAGATCCAGAGAAAAGGCTGAAAGATCCTAGTAGTACGGTTCCAGCAAATTATGCTACATGTCATCAGTTTATGAAGTTTGCATGCATATATATTCTTGGCCTTTCGGGAGCAGGTATGTACGTATGTGACTATGTCTCTCATCTACGTTGATTACTTGATTTATTGTACGATTAAAAAAGAATGTTATATGTTGGTCGTTATGGTTAATTTGTTTCAATTGGAATAAATTTCATTTGACAAAAAATAAATTGTTATAATTTATATCTACACTGAGTATATTAATGTATCATACAATCAAATAATTCTGTTTGCATAAAAAATTGATATAAATCATTCGTACATTACATTAATTGTTAAATATGATGTATCATAATAAGAGTTTTAAAGGTTTAATTCTTATGCACTATCAAGAAAATTTACAAAGTAATCTAATAGGAATTTATCCTACTGCTAAATGATATTGGCGAATATATAGAATGATGTGATGCGATGGATTCTTCTACTGGGATGTATGTATTTTAAATACTTAATTTATATGTATTGTTAATTGTTTTTTACAAGTTATCAAAAATAAAAATCACCTTATTATTGCATCATATTAATAAATAGAATGATCTGACGGTAAGATGAATTTCCATTATATACATCAATGTAGATTTTTTATTAACAGAATATGTCTATATTGTATAATAGTTTAAGTTTTGTTAAACAAATTTTATACCCATGTGTACAAGCTGAACGACTAACATTTACCAATAGACTGTAGTTTTTGTTTTTTTTTTTTCAATGTTTGCTTCCATTTTTTACATTATTCAAAATGTATTTTGTTAAGGAGATTTAGTTCAATTGATTAAATATATAGTGTGAGTTATTGTAAATTTTTTGATATTATTTTTTATTTTTACTGATAAAAAAATATATTTTTTCACAAATCTATGGTTTGACAATGACGATAATTGTTCCATGCATGTGTTCTTCATTTTTCTTATGTGTTGTTCATTTAATTGTTAAGGGGTTGAAAAGATTACAGAGATGAAGCAAAAACACAAATGGAGTAGTCAACTCTTGAGTAAATTTATGGAAAATCATTATGAGTCATATATGGGAAGTGGAGGTCCACCATCATTCGATGAGAGTGGTCAAAAAGATTTCATTTCTTACGAGAAAGGTACTTACATAAACAATTTCAGTATATGATTGTATATATTCTTAACAAGTATTTATATAAAATAAATAAATTAAGGAGACAAAATGTATATAACTTCTCTCGTAATAGAAACTAATATTATATTAATTATTGGTAGTTTCTTAATATTATAATAATCATAGTTGAAGGGGAATATACCGCCCTTCATATAATTGACCTTTGATTGAAAATCTCATCAAAATGCAAAAACTTGCAGAAAAATTTGACAGCGAGGAGACAGCGATTTTGGTTGCAGCGAGAAATGGCATAGTTGAAATGGTGAAGGAGATTATATCAAAAATGCCAAGTGCCATACATGAAACTAACTCGAAGAAGAAAAACGTGTTGCATGTAGCAGTGGAGAACAGGCAACACTTTGTTGTTGAGGAATTAAAAAAATGGTCTGAGAAGGATAAAAAAAATGAATTAGTGTTTAAGAACCTAACATTAGGTGTGGATGAGGAAGAGTGCACTCTGTTACACCTGGCAGCGAGAAAAAGTGATAAGGGTTGGATGATATCTGGAGCTGCCTTGCAAATGATGTGGCATATCAAATGGTTTCAGGTACACGATTATGATATCAGTATGAGTTCATCTCCAACTTCACCTTGTGCACCTAGCTCCATCCTTAACTATAGCTAGCATAGTATGTAAATACTAAATATAGACTAACAACACAATTTTCATGGACATAACATACATGCATAAAATTAATTCCTTGTGTTTTTGTGCTAGAATTGAAGTTTGTTTACTTCAATAATTTTTGTAATAAGGGTTTACATTATGCAAACACATGCACTATTAAACATGTATTTCTTTCTCCTAATATTTGGATATCCCATAATTTTAAATAACTCATCAACACCTCTTATTAGTTATTTTTCTATCTCTTCCTATCACATTATATATCACCTATTATACTTATATTTTTGGATACTCAATAATTTTTTCTCATACAAAACAATTATAACGGTACGAAGGGAGTGAAATTTTATAAAATATGGTGAGTCTTTGTCTATGTTTATCAAGTATTGCATAGAATTAAAAATATATTAAAGAAACATATTAAAATTTGTTGTATAAAATTATGAACCAATGTCCAAATTCAAATATAGTATTTTTCATAGTTCCTCCAATCTCTTGATATATTTTGCCTTTCACTCTCATTTGTTTTCATTATAAATAGAGACACACTAGCAATTAATGACTAAATAAATTGATATGTTTTACAACAATATAGACATATGTTCACCCTTTGATTCTCTGGTGGAGCAGTACATAAAAAGGCTAGTGCCGGAGCATTTCACAGTTAGAACCAATAAAGACGAGAAAACCGCAGAGGAAATCTTCGCAGATAAACATAAACAACTCGTCAATGAAGCTAGTGAGTGGCTCAAGGACACATCAGAATCTTGCTCAGTTGTGGCAGCTCTCCTTGCTGGTGTTTCCTTTGCCGCAAGCCCGCAACCACCACTGTCCCTGGTGGTTTTGACAGTGACACAGGTGAACCATTATTAAAAGGCAAGCCTGCATTCGACACATTTGCACTGTGTTCATTAATTGGCCTATGCTTCTCCGTCACTGCGCTCATAATGTTCCTCTCTATACTTTCTTCTCGGAAAGAAGTCAGGGATTTTCGAATTAAGTTGCCACTTAAATTGCTTGTGGGTTTAAGTTCTCTTTTCGTATCTATTGCTATATTGTTTGTTACTTTCTGCTCTTCTCAAGTTCTCATTTCTTTGTGATCAATGACAAATTCAAGCAAGTCTTAATCCTCATTTACACAGGAGCTTGAGTGCCTGTGACTTTCTATGCAGTAGCACAGTTTCCACTACATATTGACCTTGTGAGAGTCATTACCACGAATGTGCCACGGACGATCTGTAGAGGGGATTATTTATAGGGGATGCTTCTTTTTGTTCTATTATATATGAGTATAATGAATTTAAAATGTGTGGCTTTTGGCTTGTTTAAGTAACATAGTAATGAATTTTGTGTGCCTATATTTGGAGCATTGTATGGCGTTGGATTTGTGCTTATTAAATCAAGTGAGTTTGTATGATCATGAGTTATTTCAATTGTTAAAACTGATAGATTATATGTGCATGTTCATCTTTCATCGTTATTATCTTTTTAGGTACAATTTTTCATTTTTAGTCCTTAGAATTTTTTTTCTTGATCAATATTACTTAACCTTTTTTATTCTTATTTTTAGTCTCTTAAACTTGAGGAGTGGTCAAGTTATTTCACAATAAATTTAAAAAAAAATTATTCTAATAATTTATTTCTTAAAATTTAATGATTAATATTAAATACTCATTATAATCATTAGATTTAAAAAAATCAAAAATCAAAACCATTCATAAAAATTAGGTACAAAAACAATAAAATCTTAAGAAGATAGGATATTTTGTCTTTATTTGATTAACTTTATTCAATAAATTATATAAAATTATTAAAAATGTCATTTAATTAACTTCATTTTAC
>PYAF01004902.1:1059124-1069188 GCA_007407185.1 Glycine tomentella
AAGACGCGCTATCCAAGACGGTTGGAGCATAACCGTCTTAGTTGGTGAGGCGGTGGCAATTTCGTAAATAAATTGTTATTTACGAAGACGGTTATTGAATAACCGTCTTAGATACTATAAAACAAAGACGGGCTAAAGTGAGAACCGTCTTTGTTTCTGGACATTTAAAGCCGGTTATAAAGAACCGTTCTCTCTTATTTTTAAATAGTAATAGAAAAATTTTAAATAATTTATATATTTTCTCCCCTGCGTCCCTCGCTCTCCTCTCCTCTCGTCCTCATATTCAACCCTAACCCCAAACCCGGCCCCTTCCGTCTACGACTCCCCTTCCCTCCTCACCTCCCTCACCCCCAACGACCCTCATCATTTATTTTGCAAGGAATCCAAAAGAAAGCCAGGAATCCGACAGCCTCCAGAGGATCAAGCCAGCCTTGGCAGAGGCCAGACGCCTCGCGAGCTCGTCTTCATCGCGCCGTGCCGCCGTCCATTGAAGCCCCGCGACGTCCGTTCAAGCCGTAACTCCTTCGAAGGTTGTTCATGTGTCGCGTATTGCGTCATCCAGGGAGGCTTCATCTTCAACATGCGTCGCGTCGCCGCCGTCGTGGGAGCCTTCGTCTTCAACCTTCGCTGCGCCGCCGCAGTCCAAGCATGAAGCCTCAAAGGTTTGCGTCTTTTTATCCAAGCCCAACGGTGGCAGAGGCGGCGGGAAGTTCCTCTCCTCCTCCGTCGGCCGTTGGCAGAACCGCGGCTCCAACCCCGATCGCGCCCTCATCCGCGCCTCATCGCCACCATCTCCGACAGGTCCGTTCCTCACCTAGGGCTACAATCAAGATCAGATTGAAACAATACAAAAAAATTGAAAAGAAAAAAATTGTGATTGGAATGATGATGATGATGATTGCGGCTTTGTTAATTGATGTGGACTAACTAATGCGGATTTGCGAGATATATTTTTTAAAAAAGGATTAGTGTTATTTTTTGATGCGGTCTTTTACGTTTTTCTTTTTTTTTTTTTTGTGAAATGTGATTGTTTTTAATGTTTATGATTGAGGGATTGGTGATGGTTTTTCAGCTTGGGACTCGTTGCGACCATCAAGGTATGTCTCGTTCCTGTTTAAGACTTCTTTTTTCTTAGGAATGTCTTGTTCTTGTTCTTAGGTCTTGTTCCTGTTAAGGACTTTTTTTTCTTCTTTTGTTTTTTGTTTTACTTTATCTTAGGAATGTCTTGTTTAGGACAGTTTTGTTTTATTTCTTTAGCCTCTCTTGTTGTTTTTGGGTTATTATTACTACTACTACTACCACACAAGGTTCTTGAAACTGCGTATTTGTTTGTGTCTAATGTGTATAACGATTATTGTGGGTGAGGTTTGAACCTCAAGTGCAAAGCTTGTTGAAGTTGTGTTGTGAGCCATTTGGGTGTGCAGATGGATATGGGGGTTTAATTTGTGGGAGCTTGTGTCTTGTGAGTTTTTTATGAGAAGCCAAAGGAATAATATATATAATTCCATGAACATGCACAAAACGTGTTCGCTGGAAGTCACAGGAATATCTCAGTTACAAAATCCAGCTAAATAGGGCAACTTTAGAGGGGAAACGAATTGGTAGAAAAATGTATCACCCGCAACAGAGGAGACAGAATGGTTGACAGGGTAGTAGTTAAGAATAGGATGGATTTGGATCCAATTATCAATTGAACTGCTATTACTCTCTGCTTGTGAAGTTGTGATGAATTCTTATTAGTGTAACTGTAAATTCGGTGCAAACATTTGTTTTCTTCTCTCTCTTTCTAAGTTTGATACTTGATTGGTTGGTACTATTGGGTATTAGGTGCAGCTTTTGGTTGGATTGTTTGATGAGAAATGTAAGTATATGTGTTTGGTTGTCCCTTTCTGCTCCCCCTTTATAATGTGAATTATAATATTGGCCTTTTGCAGACAGAAGCTGCACACAGTTGGACCTGCATGGATCTGTATGTATTTGCAACACCTTATAGGATTACATGGGACTACTGTTTCTCTGTGCATATTGTTTGAATATTGATCCATGGGAAGAGCTTGCATAGTTGGAATATGTATTTTCCCAAATGAGTCACATGTTGAATTTGTGTGGAGGTTAGAGAGGTCAATGCACAAGGGAGGGGTACTGTGCTACAAGCTGTATGGCTGTATGTTTGAAGGTTATTCTGGTGAAACAATCAGCATTTGCATTGTTTATAAGAGGACATCTATTTGCATTCCTCATTTGTGTCAGGTTTGATTACAAAAAATTTTCATTTACTTGCATATCTGTATGCAATGCATGTTATCATTGCTATTGGGGTAGGCTTAGAAGCTTTGAATGTGAAGTTTATTGAAACTGATATTGAACCATCCACCTAATTGTATAGTGTCCTGTTTGGCACCTCTTGCCTCAACGCGTTAAACTATTTTATTTTTAAAATATTTGACGGCACCGAATCAAGCAACTATTTTATTTTTAAAATATTTGACGGCACCAAAGCAACTATTAGAAACTGTATATTTTCTGATTGTGATGTTGAGGCACCAAACTTGTTTGAACGAATGGTATTATCTTACAGAGCAATCTTTTATGGCATTATAGACAGCATGTAAAATAGTTATGTCCTCTTTGGTAAATAATAATAATAATTTTTCATATTATTGGTTTTAGTTTTTTTACCATACATAAGTAAAATATTAGTATTTTTTTCCTCCTAATTCACACCGTTCTCTCTTTAGTGTGTAGACTATAAGGCAGAAGAAGACCAAGGATGGATGTAGAAGTGGTGAAAAGGTCTCCTTCTCAAGAAATAATTGGCAGGGTTCATTGTGCAATAAGGTTGTTAGTGCTGGTTGTGTTTCTGGGTTGGATTTTCGTATGGATAGTGACTCCGACAAACACTTACAAACAAAAATGGCAGCCTCGGCTTCAAGCAAAGATTAATTCTATTTTTGGTGCACAAGGTCTCTTTTTCACTCAGCTATACATCTGCAAGAATCATTAAATTCACTTCATGTTTACATTCCTTTTAGTTTGTATATATCTGATATTTGATATCTAAAATCCATTTATGACCTTCTTTTGCAGGTGCAATTCTTCTGGTATACACTTTTCCAATCTTTTCTTATTCTTAATACCCCCATTTTGATTTTCTTATATCATATTTAATTTGTTCTATGCAAAGTGTTTTATTTTGTTAGATAAGGAAGAACTAGTTCTGATAATTGCCTTTAATTGCTGCATCAGCTGCAGTAGTTATGGCAAGAAACGTGAGGTATCTATATGGAAGCGTTTGGTGCTTGTGAGAGGCCCTCTTGCCATAGTTTCTGTTACAGAAATGGTCTTCTTGTTAATGTTCATTGTTCTCCTAGTTTGGTCCTTTTCAATCTATCTGCACAATGGCTTTGCCAAAATCACCCACAAATCTGCAGCAGAACACGGTCTAAAAGTGTAAGGATATATATTATTATTTAGAGAATGGGACTATAACTTTTAAAATGATTATAAGGTATGATGATTCTCTTTTGAATGGGCCTAAGTATTTCTCTTTTCTCTTAATTATTAACAATCATGATAATATATTATAAATATTCTGTTAATTAGAATGTATTATTATGGTTATGAATTTTCTAATATAGCTGGAAGCCAACTCAAACTGAAAAGAATATAAAATCTGATTAAATCAGAAGTTATTTTGAATAATTTCTTATAAAATCAATTGTTTGTTCTTAAATTACTTTCTGAATGAACATAAATTTGTTTATGCTTTATTTTTTAAGAAAATCTCTAAAAATAATCAATAAATTATTTAATATGAGAATCAATTTTTTCTAGAATTTTTAGTTTGATGTCTGAATCTTATTTCTTGTTCTGAGAATTGCCTGTATAAACCTGATAACTGTAGGGGCAACTCTGAACAGCCAGCACCATAAATGCATACAAAATATACAGACAAAACATGATATGGACAAGGCTATGTTTTCTTTCAACTTCTTAGATTAACAAAATACCTTCATTTATATTTTGGATTATCTGATTGCAATCAGAATTAGCTATGCCTTTTCAAATGTAACACTTATCATTTCTCATGCAGCTACTCCTTTTCTCAATGTTTCGTCACCAAGAAGTTACCTTGTGAAGAAAAAGCATGTGAAATTTAGCAAAAAAATAAGTGCTGCTGCTGTTGTAACAACAAGTAAACGTGGATTACTTATCTTAATTTCCTAGCTTTTAGGAGTTTGTTTTCTTCAATTTATATTTCAGAATTTCGAATTTACATACTTATTTTGTTTTTTAAATTTGAAATGTTGTTATGCCTAAAATTAAGTGGATATAACTTATATGTTTTGTGCTTTTTACATAGAGCTTTTTTAAATAAATTATAGTTCTCTCTGCACATTATTATTTTTCTCTTTGCTCTCATAGAATATATATATATATATATATATATATATATAACAAAGAGGGAGTTGTAGTTGTCTCTCATAAAGTTATTCTTTTGAAAGAGATGGTTTTTATTTTAAAATTATAGCAAAAGTCCAGTGTCTTTCTTAATTGTATCTCTGCCCTTGTGACTAGTTCTCTCTCCGTACAAGGGGCTGCCACCTTTTTTATTTTATGTTTTTGGTAAGCTGATTATTAGAAGAAAATTTTGTCAAGTTTAAGCAGTCCCTTTGTACTCAATGATTTTCCATATGAGAGATGAGTTCATCATGTTATTTTAATCACCCACACTTGCCTTGCAGGTAAATTCTCCTTTCTCTCTCGCCCCACAGTTGCCTTTTCAAACCAATAGCTGTGTGCTTCAGTGTATGAATAAAATACTCTAGGGGGCTATCTTTGAGTTGGTAATACTAAGAGCTATTTGGTATGGCCAATTTGAGATGGAATGTAATGACATAAATTAAAAGAAGCTGTTGGTATGCCTGAGGGTGCTCCTCCACCATGGCTTATTAATATGCAGGTAATATAAGTGTCTTTGGGCCATGTATGTTCTATTCATCTGGTGTTGGTCGTTCATAACATCTGGAGGTAATTGTTTTTTTCGCATTCTTAGAATGCCTCATTATCATTAGATATTTTATGAAAAAGAGAAATTAGGCGAAACACTCATAGCAATTCAGGTTAAGGACAACATGGTCGAACGGCTGTCCAGTTTAAGGCAAAAGCTTATTAGATTGGGTTTTCCTTACTGGCAATCCTTCAATAGTTGTTCAAAGAAGTTGGTCAGTTGATAGTTTCATTTAAACTAAAATTTTCAGAGTTAGGTAGGAGGGAGAGGTAGAACTGCTTTGATTTTTTGTGATTAATTTCAGATTTGTACAGTTTGGTTCGGATTAATTTTGTAAATTTTTTAAATTATCAACTTATTTTTATATAATTTAAAAAATAATATTATCTAACAATTAATAAAAAAAATTGACATGATGTAAATTTTAATAACTAATTCATAATAACTATATTATGAATCTCTCATGAAAAGAAGCATATTACAAATTATTAATACACAATTAGTTATATGTTGTCAAAATGTCCTTAGTATAGGGTTATGAGACTTCAAAGATTAAATGGAGTATAAGAGAAAAATTAACATAAATAATTTGATTTTGGTTTAGTTTTTATGAATGAAAATTGAAAATCGAATCAAACCGTGAGAAAAAAAATGCAATTTTTTTTATTTTTTAGTTTGGTCGATTTTAATTTTTTTTTTGAGAATGAGAAAAATAAGTCTTAATCATTAAATTAAAATACAAAATTAAGATTAAAATATTTTAAATTTAAATTTCGATTTTATTTAACCATAAAATCTGTAAAATATTTACCAAAGAGAAAATTAAATATCTTAAATATTTAATTTATGTCATCCTAAAATATTTTAAACTTATCATCACTATGATAGTTTCTTTCACAATTGTCATGACCGACACCGTAACCATTATCATGATTGTCATCACAATTGTCGTTATGATTGCTGTAGTCGCCACAAGCATGATCATCGTATCATCTTAAATTAATTTTTGTACAGGACATTTAATGAGTAGGACATGGTATAAAAATTAATATAGAGATAAATAGATATAAAATTTGTACTTGACTTACTACGTAATGAAATTAGGAATGTAGTTAGTTATCTTGACCTTGATGGGATCATGGCTGCTAAATTTTTATATTTTCTTCATTATCGTATTTTGTGTGTGTGTGTGTGTGTGTTCGTAAGAGACAATAAATTTTGATTTTAGTTTGTGTTTAGTTCATATATACCACATTACCACCATTAAATTTCGTATAACTATTAAACCTGACCATATACATATTGTAAAGCAAATTAAGTATAACTTAATTAGTTTGAGTTACGAAGAAACAAAACTCCATGCTATGATCGATCGCCTTAGTTGGTGGAAGTATTTATTAAAAAAAAGATTTATAGATTATTAGTGGCATCATACTGGAAATTGTTCTATGAACATGTTTTATTTCATTCATTACTCACAAAATATGTGACAGGATTAGAAATTAGTCTTTATCTTGATTTTATGATATAAGAAGACCTATAGTCTGAGTTTTTAAAGCACAGACTATACACTTATCTTTCTCACCTTATACTTTTAAATTAAGTATGACATATTATTTCTTGAAGGGGCAATTGCTTATTTATCAATGAGGTGGCTTTGCTTTTTCATCCAAGTGGTTGGTGGTATGGCTAATTCCTTTGAGAATGAGGGAGAAAATAAGTAGGGTACAAAGAACTAGGACTATAGGAGAAAGGATAAAATGAGTAAGAAATTGGTAGATTTTTAACGGTTTAGTAGATTGAAATAATTAAAATAGAAATAAAATAAAAACTTATTAACTTTTTACACTTATGACTGATGACATATATATCTTCATGATTCTTGTGTTAGGTGGTTTTTTGGCTCATGCCACGTAGAATGTTTGGGTATGCATAACCCTTTCTGTAGCTTATTCTATAAGTTTTTCAGAATAGTAACTGATATAGTTCACAATAGAGGATATGATATATTTAATTGAATTATCACGGGTTTTGGACATACGTACTTTCTTAGGATGAGGAATTAATGCTTATAATCTCTCGATCTTGGTTGTAAAAATGTGTAGAGTAATGTTGGTATGGAAGGGATAGGGAAGATTATAGGTGAGCCGAAAAATTAGATACGAAAAATTAACATTGATCTTGTCTTTGTTTACAAGTTACGATTGTAAGCCGTGTGATTCCTAATTTAATCTCCATTCTTGTTGACTTTTAAATTTGAGAAAGAAGAAAAAAGAGAATTTAAATGAAATATTAAAGTCAATATCATGACGAAAAAGTGTTTAATATTTTCATAAAGTTTATACATAATGCATGTGTTAACTGTTCAAGAGACATGCACACATTCATTCACATTAAAAAATAAAGTATATATACTGCATTTTTTTTATTTAGCCATCACATGAATACCATACCATGTACTCTCACCTGATATTTTCTGGTATTTGCAGATAAATCGAAATTTATCAATCATGTTCATTATTAGACACCCGAATGTCGTGCATGTGTATGAGGTTAGAAGGAAAGGGAAATTACTTCCTTTGTATGGCGATATTTAATTCTCGTATCTTCAAATTTCCCTTGCCATAATTATTTTTACTTCTCTCTCTTCATTGCAAGTAGCTTATATAGATGCATTATTCCTGGTGCATGTAGGTGATGCATTTGGAAATAAAGTTGTTTATTGTAATGGAACATGTAACTGGTGGAAAACTATTAGATAAAATCGTTAAGACACTTTTACCTTTTCGCATCAATTGGGATAAAAATCCTCTACAATATTTGTATTCACTCTTTACAATTTTGGTGTTATTTTGCTGAGCCAGACAAACAGCATGTCACTGACATAACTGGAAGCAAGAAAATATTTTCAGCAGCTTATATGTGATGTGGCTTTCTGTCACAGTAGAGGTATTTCCCATGGAAACTTAAAGGTGAGTAGTAAGGTGCTGGGGCTTATGTCATTAATATATATGTTGTCCCTTTGTTTCCCATCCTTTATTTGATTATTATCTATTAATTACAGCCGGAGAATTTGTTGTTGGATGCTCAGGGGGTGCTTAAAGTATCAGATTTTGGAATGACGCCACTGTCTCAACATGTTCCAGTGAGTTATTAGTGACTAATTTTTCAAAAATTCAAAGGGCATTTATGTACAGTTTCTAATTGATTATCCTATTGTTACTGTAGCTTCACACACCATGCAGTACCCCTCATTATATGGCCCCAGAGGTATACTATATATGATCTCTCTTAAACTTCAAATTCAGTTTCTCTCTCTTGTTAATAATATTACTGTTGTCTCTTATGATATACTATATAGGTGGCAATCATCAGTGGCTGTGAGGGTGCACCGGCTGATATATGGTCATGTGGTGTTATTCTTTTTGTTCTATTGGTCTATTATTTACCCTTCAATGATAAAGACATTAACACTTTATACCTTAAAGGTAATTCTCACTAAATGTTTATAAAGCTAATGTTGGTTAGCATAAGTGCATAACATAACACATTTATATGTTACTCCGGATCTCATGATATCTGAGCACTGAGCAATTCTATCATGAGCAATTGAATATAGTGCTTTATGTAGTACAAATGAATACAACGAATCATAAACTCAAGATAAAATTCAAATAATTTCAGTAAGAGCTGCCATGTAAGTTGTTGTCCATGTATGTTTCTTTGATGACTTGTGATTTATAATTAATTGAATTCTGCCTGTTTTCAAATTTACTGTTATCAGAAATGGCAAGCTGATTTCACTTGTCCTTCATTTTTTTCTCCAAGTGTAACAAGACTAATTAAGAGAATCCTTCATCCCAGTCCTGCTACAGTAAGTACTTGACATGTTTCTTGTTTCATTTGGTTGAGCTAGCCCTGATATATAATAATATGGTTTTTACTCCTTATAGCAAATATTTTTTGTTTCAGTTCCCTTTTATCTCATGAAATTAACATGTTAATATACATCACCTCTTATGATGGCATGGAACAGCGGATTACAATTGATGAGATCTTGGAGGATGAATGGTTCAACAATGAGCATCAAGCTGCATGATCTTTCCAGAAAAAATATTAGTTCTGATAAAGTAAGTGCTGGTTTTAGTGAAGCAGCTGAAAAACCTTTTGGATTCTATCTTTGATCACAATGTGCTTGATTTTGTGCTTAGGATTAAAAAAATGTTGTTGGGGAGGGGCAAGATGTGTGGCATTCAGCATCTGTGACTAGGAATGCATTAAAAAATTCTAATTGTGTGGCAATGTTCGATATCTTTTCAAGAAGGTATATAGAAACCTTCAATTTAGTTATTATGTAACAATGACATTGATACCAATAATTTAATTGTCATTGGAACCTTATTTTTGTTATTATGTAACAATGAAGTATATAAATATATTTCATTAATTATTGTAAAATGGCAGCATTTGGTTCAATTGCGGTTTGTCTTTGTTTTCCTTGTTTAAAAAGTAAAAGCATATTTGAATAGCAAATATAGAAAACACAAAAAAAAAACATACAGAATGCTAACCTACTAAGACGGTCCAACTAGACGACCGTCTTAGAAATATATGGGAAAAAAAAATTTGAGACAGGTTTCTAAGACGGTCATTGATCAAACCGTCTTAGTATTTCGACACATACTAAAACGGTTTCCCGTTAACCGTCTTAGAAAGAATTTTAAATAAAAAAATTAACAGATGTTCTAAGACGGTCACTAATATACCCGTCTTAGAAATCAGATTTACTAAGACGGTCATAAATAATAACCGTCTTAGTTTGTACACATTCTAAGACGGTCACGCAGAATAACCGTCTTAGTTTGTGCACATTCTAAGACGGTCACCCAGAATAACCGTCTTAGAAACCCTTTTATTTTTTTATATAACCACCTTCTAAGACGGTCTTAGAACCGTCTTAGTAAGTCCGACTTTCTAAGTCGCGTGATACGAGGACGGTTTAAGAACCGTCTTAAAAAGCCTATTTTAACCGTCTTAAAATCCTGTATTTGCA
>PYAF01004902.1:1078542-1093126 GCA_007407185.1 Glycine tomentella
TAATAATATTTGGCTTTTCACAAAAAAAAAAAAAAAAAAAAAGATAATAATCAACCAAATCTCCTGAACCCTGTTGATTTCAATTTCATCATATTGGTACAAAAGGCAGCTAAAATGCTAGCCCATTTTTCAAGGATTTAACATGGCAGGGGAAAACATGCCTTCAAGAAAATTTTAACACCAATGCATCTTATTACAATTTCTTGCGTATTACCCTTCCAAAACATGACAGGTTCCAAGGATTGAAATAAAACTGCATAATCTTAATTCTTAGGTGGTAATAAGCCACATTGAAACAAAAAACCTAGTTGACGACACAACAGCAGCCAATAAATACACTGTAGATACTAAGTATGACAAAATCATAAAAAATGTCCCCCAAGATGAAGATCGATGTCAATTTTTAAGTGGGTTCATTCTCTCCCTCAGATAGTAAAGTTTGGCCCTTCTCACTCTCTTCTTGTCAAGCACCTTTATCTCCTTTATGTTAGGTGAATACCTATCACAGTTGAAACATAACCCAGAACTCAGGCATTAACTATTAGTATTTGATTGAAGATCTTAATAATAAAAATATAAATAAATATTATCTAAATTACATGTAATATGACATAAAGCACAATCAACTGAATTAAAAATTCCAACAAAAAAAAAAAATTACTCCCCCCACCCCCTTCACTATTCCCAACCCAAAATTATGACAGGTTGAAAATGAGGATAAACAGAAGATCATTAAATAGTAGTACGATCCCAACAACACATTCCAAACACATAAAGAAACACCTTAAATTAACCTCATAAAGATAACAAAAAAAATCAGTATGAACTCTGAATGCACAGCGAAGCAAAGTAATTGTTACACCTATAATTGTACATTAAAAAAGCAGTTCACTTAGGGGTGTAAGCGGGTCAGTTTGGTTTGGGTTTGGTCAAATCCATGATCCAATCCAATCAAATTTGAATGAGTTGGCTCGGATCAATTTTCTAAGAAGAAAAAAATGAAACCCAACCCAAACCAATCCGTTTGTAAACGGGTTGGCTTGGGTTAGGTTGGGTCAACAGGTCAAAACATTTAATTTTGTCTCCCTTTTTTAAATGCAACATTTTTTATTAAATGAATCAAACACAATTGCTCCTTGTTAGATTTTTTATTAAAAAGAAATTTTTGTGATGCTGCCTCACCTCACTCCACTCCATTGACTCTTATCTATCTATCTATCTATCTATCTATGGGGATGAAAAATTAAACATACCACATTCAAGATAAGGAGTTTTAATAAGAATGGTGAGGATGAGTTTCAAATACTTTTTTCTACTAAAACCAATGAGACATTACGATGCCTACTCTTTGTAAATAGATCCAAAATATTTTTAAAGCCCATCTGAAGTGGTTTTAATCAATAAAACCTTTGTTACCTTGATCCTGAACGTTAAGGATGCATTGATGCTTACTCAAGTCGATAAATCCATGCAATCAACGGTCAATAGTATTTGATTTTTTAACCACTTCCTCATTTTCACCCCAAGCATTAATAATAAGAAGAATATTTAATATAAATTAACGGGAATATTTAATATAAATATTAAAATCCATGACCCAACACAAAACTCAACGGATTTGATTGGTTCGCTTCGGGTCTGACCCAAACACAAAAATTACCTAACCCAAACTGTTTGGGTTAATTCGGATTCGCGGGTGACCCACACCCACTTACACCCTTAAGTTCACTTATTCCTTATAGATAATGCTTGGGGGTATTACAGATTGAACAGGAATTAAAATTTATATTCCAATAAGAAGTCTTTTTCTAAACTCTAAAATCTAAATTAATGTGCATTTGAATATGGGGTTTTTCCCCTAGCTTCCACCCAAAAAAAAATGTGCATTTGAACAAGTTTTGAAATAATTATGTTTACACAAGCATTTTTTTTTTAGTAGTTACTCTTTCTAACTACAAATTACTTTATTCTTCTTTTTTGTTTTTTCCCGAACAACTTTCTTATCATAAATTTTTATGACATTTTTATTAGACAAGGTGCTTTATAATAAACAACACAAACAACGAGCCAATTACTAGAATTCCAAATAATTATTATCACCTGAAGTAATTATTTATATCGTCTTTTTATCTTTATGGTCAGTGACACAGTTTAACTACACCCCTCCTCAAATGCCAATAAATGGAAAAGGAATGTTTTACCAGTTCAAATAGTAAAACCATATCTACTTAAAATATGGGAAGGTAATACTTACAGAGGGAATAGAGATTCAATCCCAACCCCAGCGACCTGCCTCCTGATTCTGAATGTAGTATTGAGTCCAGCATTACGCCTTGCAATAACAATGCCTTTTATAATAGAGACACGCCTCTTATTTTCAGGTACTTCCTGTTATATCAGATGTTAGTAAAAAGGAAAAGATCATATTACTATCACAAACAAAAACCAAGCAAACAAATATGAATAGAAAATAAATTCCATACCACTTTGAGTTGCACAATATAACCAGGCTTTATGTCAGGTATCTCTCTTTGCCCTCTCACCTCCTCTACTGCCTCCTTGTCTAAAATCTAAAGGATATAAATACCAACCATTTTTACAAGTGACAAAAAAAAAAGAATGTTCTTATTTAAAACAATCCAGAGCAGTCACATGCCTGCATAATGTGCCTGGCAGTTTTGTCTAATCTCTTAAATTTGATACGAGGAGGAACTTCAGGCTCCGGCGTCAAACTATCTTGAGATGAAGAATCAACAGAAGTTGCCTCTGTTGACATAAACCTGCTAGCAAAAGGCGGTACAAGCCCCCCAGCCGGCTGATACAAGCCCAGTCCAGAGCTTCTGAGAACTGATGCTAAACCATTACCGGACTCAAATTGTGAGAATACCTCAGTCCCAGGTAATTTTGTAATCTGCAAAAGAAATGATGACAAAATCAAGCACCAATAAGAGCTTATACCAAGGCCACACCTTCAAAAAAACTAAACCGAAACATAGAATAAACATGGCCTTAGATAAACTTTTCCATAAGCACTTATAAGAGAAGAAAAAATGAAATAAGTTTCTTCATAGGTGAAATTAGGTATGCATAATTTAAAAATTAGCTTTTGGAGAAGCTGAAGTGAGAGAACTTCTAGAAATTAGCTTATGTATAAGCTAATTTTAGCTTATGGATAAGCTTATTCCATTTATTTTTCTTCTTGTTTTATTCTCCTATCAACGCTGTTGGAGAAGTTTATCCCAACAGACCCAAAAATAACCCTTGAAGAGCTCTAAATACTTATGTATCTTTAATTCCTCCATTCATTCCACTCAATCCTGCATAATTAACAAGAAAGAAACAAGAAAACAGAGCGGATCACAACTATACTAAACAAACTTCCAATCACAATTCAGGATTATATGATATCAATTGACATACTATAACACCATGTTACATCATATAGTCATTATAAAACTATAACAATAGGATTCTGTCATTCAAACACAACAAGGTGAAGATACATTCCCATCGTCTTCACCCTAACCAAGCCTATCTTAATCTGCAATTCCATTTAAATACATCGATTGTCTTTGTTACTTGATTTAGCAGCAGCAGCAGCACAAGATCAAAAGTGTAAGGAAAAGAATGAAGCGAATGCTTACGGCGATCGAAGAAACGCGAGTGGAAAAGTTTGGGACAGAGAATGGCCGCAAAGGGGTCGGAGCTTGAAATTCCGGCAGAGATCGACGGAGGAATGGTCGGAGCAGAGATGATGAGAGCCTGCGAGAAGCCATAACCGAGGACGCAGCGAAAGAGAGCGAGAGAAGGGGAAAAGCCCTGTGTTAGGGTTTATGGCTTACGCTTGCGCACGTGACACCATCGATACTATTTCGGGGTTACGTAATGGGCAGGGTAAAAACCCGGTTTTGGTGAAATACAAATTTGACTTTTTGACAATGTTATAAAATCCGATTCGGTTAAGATAGTGGATTAGTACTTTAATTGATGGATTAATAATTGATCTTTTTAATATGGTATATATTAAAAAATTTAAAATTATATATAAATATATGAATATAATTTATATTATTTGATTAAAAAAATTAATTCATACTCTAAAATCTCACCATTTAATGTACATATGAGAAGACTTTTTAATTTTTCATTGTTCAAAACCAAATGTCTAAAATCCTCATATTAGACATTAATCATGTAATAAAAAAATAGAATAGAAGCTTAAACCATTTCATGACACTTACTTCTAATTTTGTATTCTTAAGCATGGTAATTGCATGTACCACAAAAATATTTCCTACTAAATTATGACATCATGAGCTCCGCAGTGATTAATTTTGACACACCATGGTAATTTCTTGTTATGGTGAGCCATGAAGGTACAAACTACTCGGATACTTTTTCCTTTCTAAAAGTTATAATGTTTTATCTCTTTCCAGAAGAATATACACCATCTTTATGGCTAAAACTATAAACAATTGGCAATTGTGTGATTACGCACTGATAGCTAGCTAGATCTATCATGCCAAGGGAAACATCCATTGCTTCCAATTTCACACAACTCAAATTGACGAGTGTGCCATCACCCATCACCGAACAAACAAAAACCTTAGTAAACTAATTTCATAGCTCCACGTTGTTTTATACAGTAACAAATAGCAGACAACAATAAAAAAAGAATAAGTTTTTTATTTAAAAAATTCAAATCCAAAAGAAAGAAAGAAAATGAAGAAGAAGAAGTTGTGAAGTTGGGATAGGGGATTGGATTACAAACAGATGGTTTTTGAAATGCAAGGTGGGTGGAGTTTGAAAGAGAGGTCTTTTGGGAGAGAAGGCACTCGTGGGAATGGGACGAGCAGAAATGGCAAGGAGAAACAAGGCTGACGACCTTTCGATGTGGTGGCATGACGGCGACGACGATGAGCTGTAAAACGAAAATCGCGTGGTGGGCTGGTGGCCATGAAGGACAGCAAGAGCGCGTGAGTCATGAAGGACAACATGCCGTGAAGGAGATCGTGAAAAGGAGAAGTTACTGCATGAGTTACTGAAGTTAAATTAAGGATCGAACAAAACAATGTCGTTTTGGATTTTTTTTAAATGCCAAAACCCAGTTTGGGTTTCAAAAATCTGTTGGGTTAGCACAAAATCGGCCGGGTTTTACCAGGCCAAATACATGGCCAGATCAATAACCAAATTATCCCCGTTATGCCACCAGGTCCCGGTTGAACTGGTCCGACCAACCAGGTCGGACCAGATTTCACAACACTAGTTTTAGGTGCACATACTTACTCTTAACATCCTATTTTGAAAATGAGACTCGACGGAGTTGATCCATGGGTTAGATTGAAAACTTGGTTAGGATATTATAAAAGCTTTTAGTACTATATTCCCTCTTCTTTTTGGCTAACTACTCTCTCATTTGCTTTTTTTCTTCTAATTTATTTTAGTAATATTATATTCTTTATACTAGAATTTGCTTTTTTCTTCTAATTTATTTTAGTATATATTATATTCTTTATACTAGAATGTACTTTTTGGAACAATGTTTTGTTTTTAACATTCCAAAAGTACTTCCAAGAATAATGACTTTGTGTTTTAGAAAATACTTTTTAGAATTTTAAAAATAAACTAATGTCCTGTAAAGTATTGTTTGGAATATTTTTTTGTGCCATGAAAAGAACTTTATGGAATGTTAAGAAAAAAAAAAGATCTAGAAAAGTTCAAGCAGAACACTAAGACCATTAATAATTCTATATAAAGGAAAATTTGTACAAAACGAAGCAAGTGGAGAAAACACTATAATTAATATTGATTCTTTAATTTGGATAATTTTAAAAGGCACTCCATTGCAACAATTTGGACAAATTTAAGATATAGTCATATGTTGTTGCATATCTAAAATAAGAGACATTAATAATATTGTGTGAGTGGACAAAATAAAACAAGAAAGAAAAGTAGTTGGAAGCATAAACATACTACATTGGAGTTTGGAGGATGGAAAACCCTAATGCTTAAGCAAGAGACCAAACAAGAGGGGAATAAAGAGAAATCGAAGAAAAGGACTGAAGGGAAGATGAAGAGGACAAAAGAAAGGAGGGAGTGTGATGAAAGAAAGGGTGATGTGTTGTTACTATGGAGGAGAGAATGTGTGAGGAAAAGAAGAATGTTTGAAAAGGAAATGGTATTTAAATAATTTGATTTAAAAAAGGAAATGGTAGTTTAGTTAGCAATAATAGGGAGTGGGTATAGCAATATCCTTAATTTAATATTTAGGTTTTATGGTTTAAATATGTTTTTATTACCTCAAATTTGGAGATTTTCCTTTTTTCCCCTAAATTTAAATTTGTATTTTCAGTTTCTCAAATTCAAAATATTTTTTAAGTCTTTGTTGCATTAAAAATATTGTAATAAATTGTGCTTTTGAATTGTCAAAAATTAGATAAAAGAGACTAAAAAAGTCTTTTGTGAATTTGAGGGTCAGAAAAATACAAATTTTAATTTGGAGATAAAAAGACAGATTCTAAATCTAAAGAATTAAAAATGTAATCAAGCCTAAAAAAAACAATATGATTCATAAAAATAAGTCATGCCATATATGAATTGGAGAAAATTTCCAAGGGCTCAACCTATTAGTAATAGAGCAATGTTATCTAGAAATTCTTGAATTCACATGTAGTGATGCAAAAGTTTGTGACAAGCAAGTTTAGATATAATGAAAACAGAAAAGTTAAAAATGCACAATTTAAGTAAAACTATCCCAACAAGTTAGAAATCCCAATAAAGCATATTTTAAATACCACCACCAAACCAAATTCACCAGTATCATAAAAATTCTATACGATAACATAATTTTTCTTAAGCTTATTTTACATTATAAGATCTCTTACTATCGTTAATATTTCGACAAAAAATAATTAAGGCGTTTATGCAATACCTAGCTACCTCTATGCAACATTGGATAAGAGCCTACATGTGGAAAGGGGGGCACGCCCATTTTCTTTGTTTTTGTTTTTCTTCTTTATTTCTGTGGTGCATCCAGAATACAAAAAATAGATGTGAAAAATTGGATCGGAATTGTTTGTTCTAAAATTACTGCCCATAAAATCCTGTTTTGTAACTTAAAAAGCCTACAAGAGCAAGAGGGACAAGCCCATTTTTTCTGTTTTTTGCGGCTTAGCATTTGAAAGTATATTTGCACACTTAAATTTGGCTTGAAATCAAGTTTTATTCGAAAGCATTATATAAGTTACTTATGCATTCTCGGTTTGCAAATTGAAATTCGTTGAAACTTAGATTTGTAAAACTTAATCCAAGTATGCATTTTGATGTTTAGGGAAGTGCGTTCTGTTTTGGAGTTATGATGGTTATGGCAACCTGTCTAGCATTTTGATACCTCCACAAAACAAACTAGAGTAGAAAACATAACAGTCAATTTAACTTTCTTCGTTAAGGGTATTTTCTTGCTTGTGTGAGGCATATTGCTTGAGAACAAAGTTTCAAGTCCTTCGGGGCATGTTAAGATCATCCACATGCTCAGACAGCTGTTGCAAGATCATGATAAGAGCAAACACTACGAATTACTAACTTTTAAAAATGCATGAGTTGCATTAGTAATAATACAACAGGTATAAATTCCTTAAATTGTAAGAAAATAGCTGTACTTCAAGAGTATAAATCTGTTAATTACAAGACAGTTACCAATGTGATTCTGCCGTTCATTAAAATTCCAATTTGCCAAGTTCAAACTTCCAACCACCAGTCATGTACTGTACTTTTCAAGAGTCCAAATCATGCAGTTACATAGAAGAAACATACATGGCACACAATGTGGAGCTAGGACTTCCAAAATTAATAGAAAAGTATGCTGTTATTCATGGATAATGATAATGCAGAAGCAAAAGCAATATTAAAACTTGTCTACTGCATCTACCTCCTCATTTCTATTTCCAAATTCAGGTAATTGGTTATTGCTCAAATTGAAAAGAGACAGCAGCAATATGGAGCACACTTTGTAGTTTTGTCTTCCCTCTTTTCTTTTTCTGTTGACAATGTCCACTTTTTTTTTTTTTTTTTTAAATGAACAACCTTGAACTCTCATTTTTGTAAACAAATCCATATGTCTGTCTTACGAACAAAACTCAAAATTATTCAATCAATAAAGTATACACACCACCACCAACCAACCTTTTTCCCCACAAGGTGGTATAGGCTACATGAATTAAATAACAGCATAGCTTCTACTATAAATCATGTATATAGACAAACTATTGATCTATAAATTCATTTCTATAGCTTTGTATATATTTCTTCTCCGTAACCCTTTGCCTCTGATGATTTAGGCTACCCTCCATGTGAACTACCCTTCTTACCAAGACTTTTATAAGTCCTCTAAATTCCCAATACATGCTCATCTTTTCTATCATTTGAGGCAAATTTCTGCCATCTTTTCTACCATAGGAACTACCACAAATTTTTCTATAATGTACGTATTCATTATCAAAAAGATAAAAAGAAAAAGAAAAAGATCCTGCAAATGCCGTAAAGAGAAGTTATCTTGGAACAACCTTAGGTGTCCCAAATCATCACAATGGCTATCACTCCCACGCCCAATAACACTGCAAGAAACTTGAAATAGGCTGAGTCAACCTTTGTTGGTCTGTGGGGCATGTACCCTTTTGCCAACAGATGGTTTACTGATACATAGATAAACACTCCACAAGCCAGACCCATTGATATGGCAAAGATCCAATCCGCGACATGACCCTGTGTTGTGGCATCCAATACGATTCCAATGGCCACACCAATTGGACTGGAGATGGCAAAAGCAAAAGCATAGGCCGCACACGACACAAGGGGACGGTTAGGAATCATTCTGAGGAGAGCTATTCCCATGGCAATGGCTGCAAATATCTTGTGCAGACAGATTGTCCATAAGGCTTTCCATGCATCTGCTTTGGTCTCAGCAACTCCAATTGCTAAGCCCTCAAACACAGAATGTGCACAAAGGGCAACAATCAATAAAATGGTGTCTCCAAGCGAATGGACAGATCCAAGTGCAGAGTTTGCTAAGTGATGATCGGAGCTAGAAATAGAATGGCTCTGTTAACACAGAAAAACAAAAAACTAGTACCAAATAAGTAATGGCAAGCCTAAAATTAAGTATCCCAAAAAAAATCAAGAACCCATTTGCCATTTGACTGATATAAAACCATGAAATCTAACCCGGTGTTGTGACTGAGATGTAACATTGTTGTTACTTATTTTGCTTGCATCAGCTCCTGAAATGCAAACCAAAAGAATAGAAAGTCCTTTAGAAAAGGTGAACCTAAGGATATTCAAAATAATAATTATTTGTTAAATTGATGTCCTGTGACTTAATTTTAAAGCAACTGGTGATTTTCTTTTTAATTTTAGTTTCTTTATATATTAAAAGGTGGATAAAAACTTTAAAAGAGTCTAGGACGATAATCACACTTTTAGCTCAAGTACCTAATATATGATATAAATTCAGATACTATCTGTAGAAAAATTCTGTGTAATGTAATGGTACGCACCACCAAAATTTAAATTATATTATCTTATCCCAACACGAAACAACAGAGTTCAAAGGACAAGACAGAGATTTTCAAAATCAAATTGAATTACATGATCAGAAGACATGGCAACGCTCCCAACAAACCAATCAACTTATAAAATTCACCATTCGACAAAAATGAAACAACTATAGTCTTTAAATAAAAACCCAAGTCTATAAGCAGAATCATTATTCACTCACCTCACCACCAAAACTGTAATTCAAAAACACAGCTAAAAAAAACAGGGTACAAAAAAATAGGACAAAACTTGAATGCAAGCGCCCTTTGGCCCTTTTCATTTTGTTCTGTTATCATGATCGGAATTTCACCTCATCGATACCGATTGTTAATACAAACTTTTTTACATAAATTACCACCAAATTGCACTATTCCTCTTGTAAAACATTCCTACTAAAGCACTATTCCTTCACCTTAAAGTCATCTCCAATGATAGTTCTTATATATAAGAACTGAGTTCTTAACACTAAAAAAACTATTTTGCTTCCTAGTACTAACCAAAGAATAATACTTAAAGGAGAAAATATTTATTGTAGAAATCATAGGAGATCATAAAAAAAGTCATGAATAGTATAATTTTGAATATTCCAATAAAAATCTTTCACCATTCAATTTTTTAACCAATGCCCTGATTAGCATTTGTCAAAAAAAATAATAGTACTCACTGAAATGCATAGCAACCAATGAGTAAAAACAGATACAAGAAGCAACCTTGAACTTCGAGATCCTCAGCATCACGCGGTTGGTCACGCCCCATATTCTTCAAAACCGAGGAAATGGCGGCATCAGCGAGCAGGGTCATCAAGTACCCTGCACACGCGAGCATGAACGCGAAGGGGTACTCCTTGGGAGTTAAGTCCCCGAAGGTCTCATTAGCGTCGCTGAGAAAATGTATCATTGCGGTTCCCAGAAACACTCCTCCAGCAAACTGGGTCCCCAGAACTAAGAACCCCTCGTTCCATTTCAGAATGTAGGGGGAAACGCCCGATACAAAAGTAGCAAAAAATATAACGATCAAACACAACACCTTTGCGAGAATCAAGGACCGAGCACGGAGGTTGGGGGTGGCGTCACCTCCGCCTCCGGCGTCCGCGTCGTCGTCGTCGCGGTGGCCGCTGTGGGCGGAGACGGAGAGGGAGAAGAAGAGAATGGAGAGTGTGAAGAGGAAGAGGGATGTGCGAAAAGAAGATGACATATTTTTTTATTGGAATATGTTAATGTGAGAACTGAGAAGAAAAGAGGCAAGGATATAGAGTGAATGTGAAGGGAGAGGGAATAGGGTTTGGGAGGGGACCGTTGTAATGTTTGGTAATAAGCCAGATAAGCTTTGGAAGTTTGTTTGTACTACACACGTGAGAGAGAATGGTTTTGTACTACGTTGAACTGTTGGATTAATAAACATCGTCACCATCGTACAATATCTATCTTCCAATTCAATTCTACTTTATTTTTATTTTTAATTGAATTTTTTTTATTGGAGTATGATAGAATAATTATAAATGATATTTTTTTTCTCTTAAGTATTTAATATCGAGCTTATTCAGAACTTGAACAAAAATATCTAATTAAATTAGAATAATCTCAATTTAATTGATTAACATTTTTATTTGTATTATATATATTTCATTTTTTAATATATATATATATATATATTGGGTCAATAAGTGACCCATTAATTAAACTGTAACATTTATTATTGATTGGAATTTTTCTTTCAAAATAAAATTCATTAAGAAGTAAGATTCATGTCTATTTTAATTTCATTAGACTTATATATACTAGTAATAATAATTATAAAATTTATTTTAATATGTCTTTTAAATAATTATTATAAAAAAAGTTATATATTTGAGTTTTTAATTATAATTAAATGATAATATAATTTTTTATGAAAAATATTAAAATATACTAGTACTTCTTCAAATACATTCTCTCAATTTATTTAATTAATTAAGATTTATTAAAAATTATAAATTAAAAGATAATCATTAAAATGATGTGAGAGACTCACAAAATTTTGTTACTTTTAGTCTTTTAATATAATGCATTCATATAATTTTGTTATTTTTAATAAAATATTATTAAAAAGTGTTTAGTACGTTACCAGCATTGTTTCAATAAAATAATCGGTAGTTATATAATTTATTATTTTTATTACTACTTATACACGTACCTTAGCTTTCAACAATAATTTGTCGTACCGGAAGGTGTGTTGCTAGTTCCAACCAAACTAGAGGAAAAAGCGCGTGTACTGCAAAGTTTGAGCCGTACTGCAAAAACACAAGATCTGTCACGGGTTTTTCATTTTAATCTTTAACGTTTAGTATGGAAATTGTAACTGCAATGTTTAATGTTTAATAGGAGAAAAGAAATTTTAAACAAAATGATTTATAAAGTATTTTTTTCTTTATGGTTGAAAAGAAAATGGAAGAAAAATTTGAGAACAAATTAACTTCTTCAAACAAAATTTTAATTTTTTCCTTTATTTTTTTATCCTTTCTTAATTTCTTTTTATCTAACCAAACGAATCATAAGTAACAGTATATGGAAATAATTAATCGGTGGGAAATTTAATAAAATATATAGAAACATATAATAAGTTTAGAGATTAATAGCCTGTTTGGATTTTAATTGGGAAAGTACCGAAAATCTTTTTTAGGATTTTTTTTCGGGTGATCAATCTTTTTTAATTTTTATGATTACAACCAAGATTTTATCATAACTTTATCAAATTGAACGAGATTTAAAATGAGTTCCTTCTTATTCATAATTAATTTCTTAAGAAGTGTCATTGTCATAAATTTTTTTTGGTAAATTTCTAATTATCATTATGATTATTCACACAACCTATAACAAGAAATGGAAAATGTTTTATCCTTCAACAGTTGGTTTCTGGCCGAATAAAATCCCTGGCACTTGTCAAATTTACTTGACAATACCGTAGATTTATTATTAAGGGATTTTTTTTTCTTATTATCATTTAGTTTATAAATTTTTAAAAGAAAGAAGATAAATAGTAATAATTGTTACGAATGTTGAAGTCATAATATTATTTATAATTTGTATATTTTTTCCTTACTTTTTTCTTCCTTATTTTCTTTTATTTATTTATTTTCTATATTTGTTTTTTCAGACCAAGTGCTAAGGTTGATTTTAAGTTATCAAAAGAATAAAGTTTTATTGAGAAATAGAACATATATTAGATTGGAATACAAAATCATAATAAATGTTATTTAGTTTTAAATGTTTAATAAAACTAGGATTAAGATTTTTTATCTTCTTTAAAAGATGAATATTTAAAATGGGTTTTAAAATTGATTTAAAATCCATTTTATGTGCATAATTTTATTTTTAAATATAAGTCTGAAAACCAAAAGCTAAAAAAGCCTACAACTACCCTAACATTTCAAATCAGAATTTGTTTGTAATTAAAAAGATAAAGTAAATTAAAAGTATTAAATGCAAGATAATATAAGAAAAGGCACGTAATTCTTAACCAACAGATTATATGTAATGTTTGGGGTCAATTTAAAAATAAATATATCTGATTCTCGTAAAAATTTATAAAAAATTTGTTACATTTTATAAATAAATTAAACAAAAAATGCATATATTATTTTATGAGCATTAAAGTAGTTAAAAGAGATTCTCTCAATTTTTAAGAGGAAGTTTAAGGCCCACTTTTTTCCGTAGACTTCTACGTTGTATTCTTTCGTAAACTTTAATGTTGTTTTTTCATACCTTCTTTGGCACTTTGGCGGCTCGTCCCCGTCGTCTCATTGATATATTTTCTTATCCATTATAGTCACAAAAATGGGAAAATAACGCGGGAAACAACTGGTTTACATAATTAATCATTAATGGATGATTGATATTTGATAGAGGTGAGAGACTGAGAGAAGACTTTGAATTAGTTTTCTTGCTGAAATAAATTTTCTAATTCTGTAAAGTCTATATAAATATTACTACACATTTAATGTATAATATGAAACATTTTAAAATCTAAATTAAAGATTAAAAACATTTAACTCTCATTTTGCTTATAAAACAAAAATAATAAGACTTTTTCTCTTCTTACATTTAATTAGACATGCTCAATATCCACTATCTTCTCTCTTTTGAAAGTATATTATATTTTGTATCTCTAATTGTTTGCCTTAAAAATTGTTTAGGCTTAAATCATGAAAACAAAAACAAAAAATTCAGTTTATCGTATGCTCCGACTTTTTATAGATCATATGAAAAAATAAAACATTTAGTCATATATACGAATTATATAGCATTTTTTATTTATGGAAATTATACAAACAAAGTTTTTATGCAAAATGAGGTATGTTCTTGAGTCGTGGAGACATTGGGCTATGCTTATAGGTGATAGATATTTGGGCTTTGTATTATTAGAACCAACCTGTTTGTTTTATTTACTTCAATGGACATGGAATTTCTTCCAGCACCACATATTTACTTCCTGCACCCATAAGAATTTTAAATCAAGCTAAATGAACAAAAATGCCCTTGAATATCTCTTATACTTGCTCCCTTTTCTTTTGTGTGTGGTGACCTTCTTGAATTCCTTTCTTTCTTTTTTGTGGACACTCTCTCGACAAAGTAGGTTTTTTTTCTGATTTGTATATATTTTGTTCGTTTAGGGGGGTGAGGTGGATGAAAAAGAAAATAATTATTTGAAGTGGGGAGAAAATAACAAAAGAACAAGAAAGACCCATTACTACAAAAAAAAGTTTTTAACATCATCAATTTAACATCGGTTTTATGAAAATCGATGTTGACAAAAGAGTGGTGGCATTTTTGTAAATAAAATGTCATCGTTAATATCGATTTTAGAAAAACTGATGTTAACAGAACGATTTTAACATTGGTTGTTAAAAAACCGATGTTGAGGTTTTTACAAAAGTCCCTCTCGAGGGTCATTTCTCGGTACCCTCTTTCTTCGAAACCCTAAGCTTCGCCCCCCCCCCCCCCCCCCCCCCCCCCCC
>PYAF01004902.1:1093226-1111081 GCA_007407185.1 Glycine tomentella
CCCCCCCCCCCCCCCCCCCCCCCCCTTCTCAATTTCTCTCTCACTTTCCTTGTGTCATGCTTGTGCCTGTGCGGCTAGATCATGCTCAAGCTTCAAGATACATCCTTATGACAACGAGTGTGGCACCAAAGAGACCCCTGGAGGCGACACGGAGGAGGCGCTTGGCGAGCTCGGCCTGGGCCCTAGCAGACCCCAACCAGGCCATGGGGAGGCCTAACAGCAGTGCGAACGATGCCCCCATCATGAAGAGCCATGAGATGTACTCCACCACTTCACCCACGGCCCACGAGAACAGAATGTGGTTGGTTGTTTACCCACCACATTAATGTTATAATAGTCGTAGTGAGACAGTGTGTACGATTCGATCCTAATAGATGTTGGGTTTCAATTTTTCCCCTAACCATTATTATTACTTCTTCAATTTCACTCTCTTTTTAATCTTCATTCTTTTTCATCTTCGATTTTGTCACACATGATCACAATTGTAATCAATCCATCCAATGACCATATTTTCAAGATCGTACATCACTAGTTTGTTTGAGAGCACCAAATCTGCAATTGAAAATAATTCAAAGTTAATATTACTATTTAATATTGAAATTACGTGGTAAAAAGAAATTAAAATTTTAAATTCTCACTTTTGAAAATAAATACTTAAATTTAATTATAAAAATTATTGGATGTACGTGGATCTTTAAGAGGAAGTATATCCCTAAAAGATCTATAGATAAGTACAAGACAAGGTTTGTTGCTAAAGGGTTTACTCAGAAACCTAACATAGATTTTTTTTATACCTTTGCACTTGTTACAAGGATTTTGATAGCCTTTGTTGCATCCTTAATTAAGTTAGTGATTCATCATATGAGTGTTAAGACAACTTTCTTGAATGGTGATTTAAAGGAAGAGATATATATGACTCAACCTGAGGGGTGTGTGGTGGATGGTCAAGAGAAAAAAGTGTGCAAACTTTTGAAATCCCTATATTGTTAAAAACAAGTGCCTAAACAATGGCATGAAAAGTTAAATGAAATTTTACTTGTTGATGGTTTTTCTAGTAGTGATATTAATAGATGCGTGTATACAAAGTCTGTGAAAGATGATAATGTTATTATATGCTTGTATGTGGATGTCATGCTTATTTTTGGTACATGCAATGATAGAGTTTTTAAAACTAAATCTTTCTTAGCATCTAAATTTGATATGAAAGACATGGGTGAATCAAGTGTTATTTTGGGAGTTAAAATTATAAGAAAGGGAGAGAGTATATTACTATCCTAAGAGCATTACATCGAGAAACTTCTTAGGAAGTATAAATATTATGACTTTAAGTCAGTGAGTACCCTTTATGATTCTAACTCTCAATTAAAGAAAAATAGAGGTGAATCAATTGCTCAAACTCAATATGCCCAAATCATTGAGAGCTTACAACATTTGATGAACTTTTATTGACTTGATATTGCATATGTAGTAGGTAGATTTAGTAGATATACCCATAGTCCTAATCAGGACCATTGGGATGCACTTGCTAGACTCACGATATATCTGAGAGGTACCATGGATTATGGTATTTAATACAGTGGATTTCCCGCAGTACTTGAAGGTATAGCGATGCTAACTGGATATCTAATTTAGATGAGACAAAATTCACTAGTCGTTATGTGTTTACTCTTGGTGGTGGTGCAATAGCTTGGAGATTAGCCAAACAAACTATTATTGCTAGATCAACAATGGAGTCAGAGTTTGTTGCCTTAAAATGGTTGGTAGTGAGGCTGAGTGGTTGAAAAAATTCTTAGCTAACATTCCTTTGGGAATGAAACTGACCCCATCAGTATCTATGCATTGTGATTCCCAATCAATGATAGTTGTGGCTAAGAATAAAACATTCAATGAGAAAAATAAACATATACAACTGAGACATAATGTGGTTAATCAACTACTAAAAGATAATCAACTACTAAAAGATGGAACAATTTTCATAGATTATGTGAAGTCATAAGGAAACATAGCAAATCCTTTGACAAAACCCCTAGGGAGGAATATGATATTAGAAACCTTGAGGGGGATGAGACTTAAGCCACTTGAAAACAAACAAGTGATGGTAACCCAACCTTTGGAGATTCCATGAAGAAGGTTCACATGGGTAAAAATAAGTTACTTGTCAGTTCTGTTAATTAATACTCAAATTCATTTTTACCAATTTCCTTTTAGTCCCTTCCTATGGTGTGAGAAAGTGTTAGAGCTTCATTAATGAGAGGATAAACTTTATAGTAAACTTTAAGTGTTTGAGAAAACTTTACATTTTATAAAGTTTTTTTAATGATTTTCATATCCCTTATAGGTGATGTATGATTCACAACATATACTTAATGAAATCACCTATATGAATATCAAGTGAGGTCACTTGCATGAGATCTTGATGAGATCTCTAGAACACTCATAAATATCGAGCATGTGCATAATCTAGTAGCACAACACAACGATAACAACAAACATTGTGAGAGTGTCTTGTGATTGGTAAACTATAATCATACGGCAAGTGTTTTTGGTTCACATGCTACACCAACTACACTTTGTGATAAGTCCTATCTGTTTAGGTCTAATTCATATAGCTTGCTATAGGTCAGATGCATTACACCTCATGTTAATCCAGGAATTTTTCTTTTATTTATTAAATATAATTTATTCTTTTGAAATATATGGAGAATTATTGTAATTTTAATGTTTATTTCAAAAGAAATTATTTTATTTTTTATTTAATTAAAAATATTATAAATTATTTATAACTCTCAATGAGAGTTTGGTGGAAAAGTCGAGCAGTGGACCGAGATTCTCTCCTGGGAGCCAAGAGCGTTCATCTATCACAATTTTATGGTTTTCTTTATATTTGTTTAATGTTCATTCCAGTTTTTCAAATTCTTGCTAATGGTTTAATGTTAAAATGATGTTCAAGCGCAATTTTGATAACTAACATAATTTGTTTTCGAACGTTGGAGATTTTGTTAACTAACAATCTTTGCGTGAGACATCGTGGATAAACCTTTTAGGTCAGTGACAACCACTCCTCAGGAAGTTCAACCGCGTTTGTGATTTTCGACTTCAGCATTAGCAGGTCTACACAATAGGTGCAAGCTAGCTAGGGTGGTGCATGAAATTGGACATTGTTGAGTATAGTGCCATTGAAATTACCTTGAGTCTGTGCACCTATATTATTAATGACTCCTGCAGCTTGTACTGAAACAACGGTTCGGGCGTTCTGATTCTCTTTCTACCGTTGGTAGATGGTATATGCTTTTATAAAACTCCCAAGTTGTTTTCTTCAAATCTAGCTACATCATCAAGAGTTTGATCTCTTCTGAACTTAACGATAAATTGACTCCATTTGTTACCATAATAATAGATGAAAGTTGCGGAGTCGTCGGGTTGGACTATTGAATTTTCATCAATCCCACTTACAGCCACGCACTGTGACTTTCCCAAAGTTGTAATCCCCGTTGCTGTCTCTTTCAGCCGTAACCTCCATATGAAATCGTACAAGTTGATCACTAAACCAAACTTTTTCAGCATGTCTGCATGGCACCTTGTCTATGTTGACGCTTAATCGAAAAGTGCTGATATTAGATTCTTCATGAGATTTTATTCTTACAAGAGCGTATTCTTGAAATTCTGAACTGGACCATTTATATCTCCCTAACTCGTCATGTTTGGAAGAAAAACTGCCCATAGTGCTAGCTAGGGTTTTCGTATAGTATGACTACTGCCACACTCGTGGATGCGAGTGATCACGGGGAACGGGTATAATATATATATAGATAAACGCTCCACTCAGATGCATATTTTATAAGGAAAATGCTTCATATATACGGATTCCTGTTGTATCAAATGGCAAAATTATATCATATAAAGTCTCTCTATTTCTCTCTAGCTAGCTAATACTCGACAGGATATATAAGATCAATTATAATCCTGTAGATTGTTTGGTGCCTCAAAAATATTTTAAATTATATATTTTCTTGGTTGTCTAGGGTATCTAATGGATTGATGCATTGATAAAAGCATAATAAAATAAAATTATAGTCAGTGAAGAATATTACACAAAGTATTCTTCCTACTTTTGCCTTCTTATCTTGTAATTGTCTTAAGAATATTGTCCTAGTGCTAAAGAACCCACAAAACAAATGTTAAAGAATATCTAATTGTTACATGGAAGTAAAAATTAGGAGAGAAATCGGACTATTGTCCTCATCATCACATAAATTAATACTATAATTTAAAAATTAAAATAGAATAAATAAATTCAAGAATTACATATACGGAATCTAAAAATTTAGAAACTAAAATTATTAATAACGTAATTTAAAAATTTCAATATTTTCAAATAATTAAATGAGTAGTGTAATTGAAATTTCAACTAAATCTAAAATAATTTGAAACAAATTAAAAACAAAATAAATGTTCTACAATTGGCTAGAAATTAAAATTCTAATTTCATGACAGGGACTGAATGAGTAAAATTTTGAGAACTTGAAAAAAAATAGAAGATAATCTCATTCTTAATTATTAAATTTGATAACAATAGTAATTAATTTTATAAATTTAATAATAATAATTTAAATTATAACAATAATAATTTAATATAAATTAATTAACATATCAATAGGTCATGATATTAAAATCTGTAATCCAACGTAAAATTCGACAAGTTTAACCCAAAAATAAAAATATTCAATTTAAATTGATTTGAATTCACGATAATTTGAACATCCTTAGAACAACACTCCACCGACTATACAACTTGTATGCTACACCGGCTGAATGGATGATGGCGCGCAGCACCGTGCTGCCATTTTATTTTTCTTATGTATTAAATGACGGTTAATGCTGGACAGCTGGAGGTGCCATAAATTTCTAGAAGTTTAAGTATATATAGCAAATAATAGAATGTATACTAGACATGGCAACTTGACCCGTACCCGTGGGCATCCGTCCGAACCCGCCCCGATGTCAACGGGGAAAAACCGAGTTGACCGGTTTCGGGTTCGGGTTCGGTTTTTCCCCGCTTGTGAATTCGGGGGCGGGGGCGGTTTTGGTAATGCTGATAACCGCCCCGCCCCCGCCCCCGCCCCCGCCCCCGCCATGCTATAATTAATTATTTACAAAAATATTTTTATATATTTGGAATACCTTGGGATAAAGGCTTAATTTTATTCAAGAATTAAGAGTATAACTAATTTTATTTTCCAACAATAAACATCTAATGTTGAAATTTTATTGTAATTACATACATTTGAGACTTAGCACGATTAAATTTTATATTATGATTGTTGTTTAAAATTAATTTTTTAATAGTAATTTTTAAGTGTTCGGGGGCGGGGCGGGGGCGGGGAAAACCGACCCCCGTCGGGGGCGGGGGCGGGGGCAATTTTTTTAGCCCCGCCGGTTTTGGGGGCGGGGGCGGGGGTGGTTTTGAGGGGCGGGGGCGGGGGTGGTATAAGTAAAAACCGCCCCCGACCCGCCCCGTTGCCATGTCTAATGTATACTTCCTCCGTTTTTTTTATTTGTATTTAAGGTTGTTAGGTAGAAATAAAAAATATTTTTTGTTTTAATAAATAATTTTGAGATTTTTATTTATTTTTTCAATCCACAATAAATATATTTATAAATTAATTAAAAATTAAATGATAAGTAAAGGTATAATTAATAATATAATAATTAATGTGATTTTAAATTTTATACAAACAAAAATTCATAAAAAATTAGACAATTTAAAAAAACGGAGAAAATACTAAATAATTCTATCACCGTCTGTAGAACAAAGAATTATCTAAATAACCAAATATTAAAAAACTCATGAATGTAGAAAATATTTTTTAATGGATCACGGACATAAGTTAGGTGGTGATTTGATGCCTATAAATAGGTAATGCCACAGCATATAGTATTAACTATTATGCTTGATAATTCAATTTAAGTTGTACTCATAGCTAAAACTCCTCCACTATCTGTCCTGTGAATCCATTATCAAAATTTCATTCTTTTTCATGATTCATTTATATTTTTTTACAGCTCTACAGCTAGCCATTAAGATCGTGTCGAGTGAGCAACAGCCGCTTGGTCGCAGTCCTTACTTATGGGCTAACGCACTAGAAAGCCATATTTTAGTTTTAGATCATTCAATGCTCTAACAAATTCAGCTTATAATCACGAGCAAAGATGTCTTCTATTGAACAAAATAATATTTGACTAATTCACAATAATAAAAATCAATAAAAATACAATATAATAATTTTTTCCTTTTACTAAACCTTAAAATCATCACAAAATAACCACCCATATCCAAAAATCATTTTTCTAACACATCAAAATTCAGAAGTCTTAAAAAACAAACAAAATATAAAAATATTAATTAAAAAAATGGGTATAACAAAAAGGTAAAATAAAAATAAGTGACCTAGATCAGGTCAATATGTCACCTATTTGATCATAAATTGGATCATATGGTCCAAATCATCCCAAATAAAATGTCCATCCGATCGAGAATAAGACCCAACTCAGCCCAATCATTGGGTCACATTTTGAACAGTCGGGTCGGTCTGAATTTTAAAACTTTGATTTCAATGGTATGCTATATTTTTCTTAAAAAAAAAAAATTACTCTCTTGGATAAGTATCGAGATCCGACACGGATACGTTTTCATTTTGATATATGGGACTTCTTAGTTTGTACCTTTAATTTACGGCTTTACCAGCTTCGTAATTCATAACAATATTGCAATTATTTTATTTATAGCTTATACCGTTACCATGAAAATGTCCATATGTATAAGTATTAACAATGACTCTCGCTCCTGGCACAGAAGCTTCAGTGCTACTGTTCCGTTTCCCTTCACTTTGGGCTATAAGAACTTAATTTCCAATTAAGTCATTTTCTTCACAGATCCTGTTCACATTAAGAAGTCCTCTAAAAGCCATAATACTTTGAAAAATCATATTATATCATCACTTAGTTGACATGTTGAAATTAAAGTCCAAGTCAATTAAAAAAGTACCAGATAAAAAAATACAAAAAAAGTTCTGATCATTGAAACTCATATCATAAATAGAAGTTCTACCTGCAACACGCTAACAGCTCCAACAACCGCAATAAAGATTAAAGAATAAAGCAGCCTAAGTTGGTGCATGCTATGGAGAAAACTAAAAAGTATTCGGTATAAAACAAAAGGCAAATAATTTGTTTAATTTTCTCCATTTGGCTGTATCCAACTTTGCTAGCTAATTAATTAAGAATATGCAAGTCAATCATTTCAACCATAAATTACTCGCTAAACCTCATTCTATATCTATCAGCTGTTAGATAACAACGCTAATTTGACAAGTTCTTGGAAAGACACCTTAGCCAGCAACACGCTCCCTTGTTCCTAAATAGGCTCCTAACAATGTTCACCATAAAAAGATGTCACTGTTATAGAAAAGATGCAACCATGCAACCATAATTCTTGATATCAGGCAAAATTTTGTACTGCATTACCATATGGTCAAAATACCATCTTGCTTAAAAAGCACACACCAATCACGATATACCATCAATATGAATATCTGTTAATAATTATTATCTGGACACCAAATGGTGTGACATGATTGATAGATAATTTTGTTTCTTAAATATATAGTTATGAATTTGACCTTGACTCTTGCATATGAAAAAATATATGTTGAAAGAGATCAATTCCTTAAATAGGTCTCAAACCTCAAAAGATACATTGATTCTCACACACGAAAAAAATTATTTGGACAATGAAAAATTGTAGAACATTTTCAAAATATGAAAATATGTAAAAAATATATAATGTAATTTGTATAAACTTAATATCTCGAAATCTTTTTTTATTTTTTTTATTTATATACTATTTTGGATTTATTTTGTAATGACATTATATATTTTGTAAAAGTTTGTGAAATTTTTCTTTTGTGAAATGGATAAATGATTAATTTAATTTCTAAAAGTGTAAATTAGTGATAATTTAATTTTTGAAAGAAAAAAAATTATGATTTAATCCATAAACATGTAAAAGGGGCAATAATTACATTTGATCACATAACTTAATGTTAAATTAATTCTAAAAAATATAATTTAATATTAAATTGATATTTGAACAATATAACTTAAAGATAAAAACTTAACGGCAGGACATAATTATCACTTTTTTTTACATGTTTAAGAATTAAATAAAAAGTTATGTTTTTTAGAATTAAATTATTAATTTACACATTTAATTAAAGAAAAAAATAATTATTTATTCAAAAGTGTTATAAATTATTTCTTGTCTCTATTATTTTTTTTAATCCGTCAATATATATATATATAAAAGCTAAACAAATATCATATTTGTAAAATCTCTCGATCACTTATCATTTTTTACAATTTCACTCTTCAACACATCACTCATCACTAACATGACAGCCAGGAACGGAGACACAGTAGGTCCACATGGGGAGGGGGCATTCATAGAGTTTTTATTCTTATTTTTTCTATTTAATGGGTAAAAATAGCTATATTTTATGATATTTTAAAAATATAAAATAAAAATATTTTATAAATAAATATTAAAATTTATTTATAAAAGCGATGAAACTTAAAACTGTAAAAATAAATCTTGTCAACAAATAGATAATGGGTGGAAAAACAAAAGAAAGAAGTATCAAATCACGAAAATAAAGAAAAATGCATAAACTCTAAGCTCTTAATATACTGTCGGAGATGAAAAGTTGACAGATTATATTGTATTGAAGTAGTAGAAAATGATGAAACGAGTAATTAATATGTTAAACATATAATACTAAAATAAACAATAAAATATAAAAAATCTAAAGAAAAGATGAAGATATGCCGCAAGCATAGGAGAGAGAGAGAGAGAGAGAGAGAGAAACCCTAATACCTAATATCCAATAAATTAAACGTTTTCTAAACTTATTTTCTTATGCAATCTTCTACTACATATTGGAACCTTTTACTTGGGAACACAACAGCAAGCCATAAAACTAGTACAGTAACTCAAAAAATATTATTGGAAAATTGTTAGTCGGGTTCAGGGACGAGTGTTGTTTTATAAGTGTCTAATTTTTATACATAAAATTTAAATATTTTTTTTATTCTAAATGACAGTAACCTTAATTGTTACAATATTAAAAAGTTTTATATGATTTTACACATACATCTGTCCTTAATGTTAGGCATCCCTAATGTTAACGGTTCGTTGTTACAGATACTGCCATGATTTGTACTACACAACCATACAATTGTTAGCATTATCTTACCTATAGTTATAATTACTATAACCATAGTTATAATGATTATTATTATTACTATCATCATTATCATTATTATAAGCGTTGTTGTCATCACCATTAGTATAACCACTATCAATTCCATTGTCGTCAGCTCCTTGATCATTGTTGTCATTATCTCGATCATTGCTTGCATCACCTTGATGATGGTTTCCCTCGCTGTTATCAATGTCACCGGCGACGTCGGCAGCCACAGCTTGTCCCGCCTCATGCCTGTACCAGCTCCGTACTGATTCACACAAAAAATGTGAATGCAATTTTTATACATAGAACCATTACCGTCACCTCGAAAACATCCACCTGTATTAGCAATGACTCTCTGACTGTCAAACTCGTTAGTAATAGCTAGCCTTTGGGGGTTTTCCATGCATTTACTCTGTGCAGTATCGGTGAACCTGTAGATTGTTTTAGCAAACCCTCTCAAAACCTGTTGCAATGAAAAGAGCCTCTACACTCCGCCCTAAGTCCTTGCACTTTATCCCACACAATCTTCACATTATATATAATATGGGTTGTTAGACTTTCGGCAAACTATAATAGAAGAAGCTTTGGATTCATTTTCATCAGAGCCATTCTTTCCACTTTTACGCGTTACCTTATAAAAGCAAATTTTCTTCGAAACGAAGATTCGTGAAAATGTTCTGTGCCGTGAAACTGTACGTGTGTTCAAAAGTGCCATTTTTAACTACTCTCGCTAACTCAAAGTTGAAAGATCTGGTCAAACCCATATATTAATTGCCAATAACATTCACAATACTGAACCCACAAATACATTGCAATTTAAAAGAAGAAACAAAAAACGTGTTTTCTTCAATCTCCCAATTCAAGAACTCCTTCCAGAAGCTAAAAGAAAGCACGCAATGCAAAGACCAAATCAAAAAGAAGTGTGGAGAAATTAAGTGAAAATCACGAATTGCAGTGTGCGACGAATCCCGCAGTGAATTTGAGAATACAAAAAATGTGGCATAGGGAGAATGGAGATCTCTAATTTATTTTTCTAATAATATTTTTTTTCCATTATAAAGGTCGATTTTGTTTACAATATTTCGTTGAATATTTAAAGTGCTTTGATTATAATGATTAGTTGGGTCATTGTGATTTGTGAATTTTAATTTTATATTAGAGTGTTCTAATTAATTTTAACTTATTTTATTCACGCACAAATTAAAAGAGAAATATGTTTTTTTTCTTTATATTAAATTTTAAAAAATATAGTATACTAATTCTCAAAGATTTACTGTATTGTCATTAAATTCTCTTCATATGTAATATTTATTGTTAAATATGTTTTTTAGTAGGCTCATATATAGGCCAAATCACACTTCTAAATAAGTCAGATTTAGCCTAAAAAAATCTATGACAGATAAATAGGTCAGATTAAATTTTATATTTTTAATTTAAGTCAAGACTAGGCCTAACCAAGTTAGGCCTGACCTGTTTTCACCCCTATACTGAATGTGCAGCCCAAGTATCACAATTAGGGGTGAAAATAGGTCAGGTCATACCAAACTTGGCCTTGTCTTGAATTAAAAATATAAAGTTTGCACTAGTCTATTTACCTGTCATAGATTTTTTTTTAGGCTTGGCTTGACTTATTTAAAAATATGACTTGACCTATAAGCCTATTAAAAAGCATACTTCACAATAAATATTATATATCACTACCAGAAAAATATGTTTTTACTACGTTGATTTAACGTCGGTTGAACAAAAATCATCTTAGAAAGAAACGTGGTGACATTTTTGTAAATAAACAAATCAATTTATGATGGTTTTCCAAAAACTATCTCAGAAACTACCATTTTACGACGATTTTGCAAAAATCATCTTAGAATGGTTGTCATTCGACAATGATTTTTCGAAAGATGTCTTAAAAAGCTATCATTCTAAGACGGTTTTGCTATTTTTTTAATATTTGATATCTCTCTCTACTCTCTCGCTCTCTTTATCTGTATTCTCACTCTCCGACTCCCTTCTAGAGTTCCCAAGCCATTGCGAGAGGGATCAAGGTCACCTCTCCGTCAATGCCTCCATGACCAGGGCCATCTCTTAGACAACAGTGTCCTTAGCCCCTGCAAGTTCTACAACACCAACCTCCCTCACCGTTGGATCTAGATCGACATCAAGTTCAATAACCATCGTGCCAACCCACCACCTGCTCCTCTCTCATGCACATCATCAACAAAAAACACCGCGAATCTAGACATCGGTGGAGTGAGTAACAAATCTGGATGTCATAGGCATAAACGATAGATTTGACGGAGAACCAAGCATTAGGCCAAACTCAAAAAGAAGGTGTCACCTTCATGATGCAATTCGCCCGCAACCGAAAACCTCCTCGCCGGTGTCATGGGCTGCCAGACATCTCCGACATGGCGAGGAATAAAGGCGTGAGCGTGACCAAAACCAAAGTGGGTGGCCACCGTGTCATCACCGAGTCCATTGGAAGTCACGTGGTAGGGCAGGTTGTGGAGCCCGATGTCCCCATTGTTGGAAATCGACAATCACACACAAATCGAAAAACAGAAAAGAGAATAGGGAAGAGAAATATGACACAGTATTTTACCCTGGTTCACCCAATGTAGGCTACATCCAGCTTGTCTGTACTATAATCTCCTCACCGCCACTCGTTACAAGTCACTCGGTTTACAAGGGGAATATAAATAGGATTAAAAGAAACCCTAACAGTAGCTATTCATGGGCCCTAGCCCAAACTACTAATAAAAGTAAAATATTACAAAGAATCAGAGGCCTACAACAGTACCTAGCCTCTACGGGCCTGGGGGCGCTGCCCCCCAGACCCCCGCCGGGGCGGCTTCCCCGGACCCCCGCCCGCCCCAGTTGGCTTTCTGCTGACCCCGCCAACAAGAAGGGTTGTCATCTGGCTGCGAAAGATGAGCCACATCCAACACCCATGAACACCCCAAGCACCGCACTGGGGCGCAATGCCATAACCATCGGCGATACGCTCGAGGCATCGGTGATAGTTAGAGCAAGTGACAAGTTGGTGGATGAAAGTGACGCCACCACTATACAAAAATGTGGAGATGCGAGTGACAGGAAAGAACGAGATAAAGCCTGGCGGGCTGGGCGCTAGGGCCTAGTCAGCAGCCACGCGAAACACCTGCACTGTGCCTCGACCCCTAAATAGAAGATCTAGATGGCAATTTCTGATTTTTTTTTTCATTTCACTATTCTTGTCTTTTGGGTTTGTTTGTTGGTTTTTTCATTACTTTTACAATTTTTGATATACTTGTCTTTGACTGATTGTAAATCTCTGCTCATTTTCTTCTTTGTTTTCAACCATGGAGCTTGTTAGTTTGACAAAAGGTAGTCATGCAGAAAGGATGGTAACTAAATTTTCAATTTTACATGTAATATTATAATAACAACACCATCTAACAAATTTATTTTTGTTGGTTGTAGGATTCCATAGAAGAACAAATCACACTGTGAACCTTTGTTCCCCATGGACCTCAAAATATAATAATTACTACCATTGGTCGACTGGAGCACCCTAGTCGTGTTCATGTTGCAAGAATGTGTGTCACCATCACTAGTACTTTGGACATGCATCATGTGGCTCTGATACTTCTACATCGAATCAACCTGCAACAATTGGTTGAGTTGACCAGGACCCTTAAAGAGTTGTGGAAGAAAGAAATGGATGAGATCGAAAAGCAGATGTAGAGAGGAAAAACTTAGAGAGAAGTTCAAAGAGGTTCTACAAAATGAGTTGAGCCAAATTGCATCCCAACAGCCACTTGTAGTAATTGAACTTGAACCTTTTATCCAGTGCCTGTGTGAGCATGAAGGGAAGTTGTAGTAATCCCTCAGGGGAGAAGTCTTACACTGATGATATGAACTATCGTGGGGTTGTACATTGAAGATGAGCATAGTACCCGCCTGGTGGCATTAGCAAAAATATATGAAGATCGTTAATCGTACACCACATGAGTTTAACTGATGATGTGGCGAAGGTAGTTGTATGGTTTTGCTCCTTGCATAGGAATGTCGACAAAGACATCAAAAGCGCAATTAACAAGTTAGGTCTCAATTTGTAACACATTTACTATATTTTTGATCTTATAATATACATCAATCATTTGATCTTATAATATACATGTATATTTTGTTCTTTTAACTAGCGATTTGAAGGAATTTTGTCCCAAGTCCCTCAAGAGTAAATCCGTTTCTAATTGGATTGAAGTAAAAGTAACTTAACCAACAATGCTTTGATCCGATTAATTAATGACATTTTGTATGTTTGTAATTTTGGAATATAACTAAATTTCATATTCAATTCAGAGTATCCGATTCCAATTGATGATCCCTATAGTATTCTGTTCATTTGAAAAAATATATGCTAGTTTACTTTAACATGTTTTATTTATTAGAATTTTGATTATTTAATGTGATACTTTAATGTGTGTTTATTATTTGTTGCGGTGATTTAGTGATCAAACACCATTGGAATTGGAGAAAATGGAAATCATTCGGAAAGAATGGACAAAATGTTTTTTTTAGAAGATTTTATGAAGCATTGAACAATGAGATTGTCATGGATAGTTAAACTTGTATTTTAAATATTTTTAGGTTGGACTTACATTGTAAGCATGACAAATGTTGAATTTACTTGTTTAATGTAGTTAATTTAATATTGTGAGATAATTTTATTTTTATTTATTAGTATTTTTAAATTTTATTTTTATTGATAATAATTTGAATTTAATTAAATATGTTTGTCACAAAATGTCTAGTTTTGATTTTGTTTGAAATTGCAGGTTGGATTTGTATTAAAACAAAATAAATACTTTTAAAAAGTGAACTTTCTACATTTGTCAGAAAATAATGTGGGAAATCTCTTTCTACAATGATTTTCTTCAAAATTGTCTTTGAAAACACATGTTCAAATACGATTTTGAAAAAAATATTCTTTGAAAATTGACTTTTCACTATAGTTTTTTTAAAATCATCTTTGAAAACCCACACCAGAGACTTATCTAATACATTTTTCAAGATGATTTTAGTAATCATCTTTGAAAGTCATGCTTTCATAATGGTTTTAAATCAACATTAAATGTCTTCCACTTTTAAAGACAGTCGTTTAAATGACGGTTAAAAATCATCGTTAAAACACATTCAAAATTATTGTTAAAAGGATTTTTTTTGTAGTAATGCAACTAATGTGAAATTAATATTACATACTGATAGGTCCAACCCTAAATACCATATGACTATCAAACAAGCACGACCATACACAACTAATGCCAACCCACTAGACTATCGTTCCCTTCAACTTCGAAAGTTATTACAGTAAGGGTTCATAGAGAACTGCTAATTCAACCATTTCTGAAAATCACCGCGGTCCGCGTTTTAGTTCGTGCCTTTACCGTCTTCATGCATATTTCAAATATTGCAATTTTTGTATTGAGATCCATTACCGTGACCATGAAACTCCTCTCAAATTGTTGTTGGAAGGGTATATATTCTTGTCCTGTAAACTCACTCTCAACAAATGCACAAAAAGCCTTTGAGGGCTTTCCACTAACCTCGCGCTGAATCAATGAAGAACTTTCAGATTGTTTTAGCAAACCGTCTCTCGAAACCTGACGGCCTTAAGTCCTCTCACTTTGTCACACTCAATGTTCACATAATATCTAAAATGGGTTGTGAGACTTACTTTATACGAGTGAAGAACCTCGTAAGTCATTTTGTACTCAGCACCAACGTTAACGCTTCCACCTTTTCGAATCTCGGCATAAAAGCAAGATTTTGTTCCACAAAGATGGTTGAAATGCTCAGTGTCATGAACTGTTTGTTCAGGAGTGATGCCATCTGCAACCACTCTCGCGAGCCCTAAGTTGAATGATCCGTTGTTCTCTCTTTCAGCAGTGAGCTCCATGTGATCGCACTAGATGATCATCACACAAAGCATCTGCGAGTCTCAATAGCACCCTTTCTGATATGACGCTCAAACGAAAAATGCTATACTTAGATTTGTCTTTAGGGTATATGAGACCGAACTCTTCAGGAAATTCGGCACTTGACCATTTGTAAAGCTCGATACTGCATGTATTACCCATGCATGTTGGTACGTAGCTACACTTATGGATGCATGATCAGGTGGACGAAGGGGTATACACAGAGCTAGCTAACTAGCTTTTTGCTTATTCATCGATTGATTATTTAAAAATAATAAGGAAAAGGAAAATAATTGTTGACTGGTTCGTTTTTAAAAAAATAAATATAACAAAAAAGAAAAAACCCAAAATAATACTCTTTACAAATCAGGTAAATGATAACTCTAGTCCCTAAAAGTGTACAGCTATGACAATTATACTTTTAAAATAACAAAATTCTAATTTAGTTTTTAAATATTAAAAAATTATAATAATTATATTCTATCGGACATTAAAGCTCAATTGGTCCATTATTTTTAACATGATGTCAAACTGGCATGATTCTCAAAACATAACTTAATATCAACCTAGTTATTAAACATTACAGTTTAGTAACAAATTGGTTCACAAAATTTAATGGTAAAGTAAAATTATTATACTTTTTCACACAATTTAAAAGACTAGTTAAATAAAAACGTTATTCTTTCGATGACTAAATTTTAATCACTTTACACTTTCAAAGATTAAAATCATTTATCCTTACAAATTATTTCAGCAACTACAACTAAACACTATTTGTGAGAAAACCCTCTCCGTCTAAGCCCGCACACTTCATCCCATTTCTTATATTTGTATTTGATTCTTTTTTATGTTGAGAAGTGGAGATTTGAGAATCCCGTTCTCAACTTGGTTTTTATTTACTATCTTTGTATCTAAATATAATATATTTTAATTAATTCATATCCTTTAAGAAAGTTAATTAGTATGGTTAATAACATTAAATTTATTAATAATTTGTGTTATTTTTTCAAAATTATTAGGACTCATGATCTCTCTTTTTCCACTTAATTATTTTTTTTATCTAATTAATTAATATGTACTAGTTTTTTTCCTCCAATCCTTATAAGAGATGGAGATAATGCATTTATATAATTTTTTAATTCCTAGCATTTATTGTAAAATAATTAAGGACATTTTGGTCAAAAAAAAATTAATGAAACAAACAACTTGAACAGAATCTTGTAAATAGGAACAAATAAATTTGAGAAAAGAGTATTATATTTAGCAATCTAATACATTGTAAATATCTACAGTGTTTAAGTCCCTCGATTACATAATAATTGATATCAAAGTCAAGTTTGACAATTGGTGACCAACTTGAGAAATATAATGGAGTTGGCGTGATCCATGGATATAAGGATTTCTTGTATCAAAAGTCTTCTTGATGGGTGAGGTTCATGCATCAAGTTAAGTCTTCTTGATGGGTGAGGTTCATGCATGAAGTTCAGGCAGCATGTTCCGTGACTATGAAGAGGTGGAGCATGGCAGAGCAAGGTACTAGAACATTTTGGCGACAATGATTAGGTAAGCTGGAACAACCACAATTAAGTTCTAAGAATGGTCATAATTGGATACTCGTGGATTAAAAGTAACTTTTGCTCTAAGGAGGAGACTATCATATATATGAAAGAGAGTCATACTTGAGAGAGATTGTTGGGGTAGAAATGTGAGATAAAATCACACATGTGGAAATGAAAATGTTGAGTACTATATTAGTGAGAAAAAAATCCATAAATTTGTTTTTGTTAAAGTGTAATATCAGTTTATTTATATGGTTATCCCTTGATTGCACAACACATATGTTGTAAATAGATATATTTTAGATAGATATATTTTAGATTTTATCTTTAGCTATTATCTTTAGTTATTATCTTTAATTATCTTTAATTGTTATCTTTAGTTGATAGTTATTATCTCTAGCTATTATCTTTAGTTATCTTTATCTTTAGTTGATTTCTTTAAATAGAGACCTCTTGTATTATTGTTATACACAATTTCATATTTATAAATTATTATTTTTTCAAGTTGGTATCAGAGCTCTCGATTTTGAGGGCTTTGCTTTTGCGCCTATCGCCTTAAGTGCGAAACCCTTATTCTTGACTCTTGCTGCCATTAGCTGTCACCGAAAATTTTTCCGGGGAACCTTTTGGACCGAGAGGATTACTGTGGGTTGTTTTCTCTTGTATTTTTGGTTTGTGTTTGGTATGGCTAGTTCTGACAATGGTTCTTCTCAAGGGAATTCATTCAACAACATTGCTGATGGTGCATCTTCCAAGTTTAAGAAAGATGATCGTTGGTGTTCTTATTGTAGAAGGTCGGGTCATATTAAGGATCTATGTTACCGTCTCCATTGAAAGCAGAAAGTCTATGAGAAGATGGCAAGGATGCGTGGTCAAACTCATGTAGTTTCTCCTGACATAACTACTGCACCAAATGAGGTCCAATCTGGATCTTCAGAATTTCCTTCTATTAGTCGAGATGATTTACAGTGGCTGCGGACCATCATTGATAGGCTGAGTAAGCAATCTAGTTCTAGTGCTTTGACCATGAC
>PYAF01004902.1:1118878-1138478 GCA_007407185.1 Glycine tomentella
ACAAAGTCACATATTGTTTTCCTCCTTTTTAATAAAAAAAATATTTGTAACTCCTTAACTTAAAATCTTCAAGCTAACAGCAACAAAATCAATTTTTATCGACTTTAAGAATAGTCAACCTTTATTTGTAATTTTCTAATTAATTTCAACTGTAATGAGTGTTAGATAAGTTAAAAGAGAGAAAAATAATCATTTCTTTATTGATTCACGTCCAAGTTTTACAAAATTAACACTAACAGCTTATGAATATATAACTCATTTATTTAGATTCATAATAAGAATTTCTTTCATATTTGTTATTTATATATCATTATGGAAGTAATATGTAAAACTTTGTTAAGTACGTTAAAACTACTTCAGAATTTTGTTTTAGTAAAAGTCAAAAATTTGTGAATTTTGTTTTTATTGAATTACGAAAAGATATAATAATACGTACGTCTAGAATCTACGAATTTGACTACTACAGGTTGAGCGCAAGGTTCAATTGGAAGACTATCATTAGTACTTTTTTTTCTACTGCAATATATCATTAGTACTAAAATGTTTATTAAATACCACATTGATAAAGTTAAATGAATAGTTCAAGAAATATTGCATAAAGTAAAAAATAATTAAATTATAAGTAAAGCTCGAGTTTTCATTTAAATAAAGAGTAAACTACCAGTTTTTAGTCCGTTAAAAATGAATAGTATTGTCACATGCGAAACTAAAAGAATTTCAAATAAATCCTTGAAAGAATAGTTCAACTATCACATTTTTTTAAAAAAAATGACTTAAATGATAATATTAACATGTTTAAGGATTAAAATGATAACAAATAATTAAATTTAAGAATTTAGATGAAACAATTAGAAATTGAGAGATTTATTCGAATTTTTAGTTTCAATGACTAATGTAACGACATATTACACTTTTAGTGACTAAAACAATGATTCATTCTTTAAATAAATGAATTGAATTTAAGTAACTCATTTTTTTTCATAAATTAGACCTAAACTTCATATTCTTAACTATAGTCAGAATTATATATTAAAGTTATTTACACTCCTTTATATATATATATATATATATATATATATGTAATTTTCAGTCCTAAGTCCTATATGTAAAAAATAAGTTATAAAATATTTACATTATAACTTGTTAGTTATATATAAGATGGAAATAGTTTTACAAAACGAGGGATAGAATGATACTTTGAATTAAAAGTTAGATGAAAAATGTGTTATTTATTTTTGTTGCTACATCAGTTATTATGTCATCAGCACTGTCATGTATATCACCATTTGTATATAATGTTATCAGTTGGCGGTGTGAGTCAGTCAATTAATGAGATGACAAAATGTATGTGCAAAATTAAAAAAATTATACAACAAAATGTATAAATTTTATAATATATCTGATGACAAAATTTGTAAAATCGAAATATTAGTAACAAAAAGTATAATACAATCTTTTTTTTCTCTTAAATTAAGTCATAGATCCTAACATTCTCTTTTTCTTTCTCATCCTAAACAAATGAAGCAGGTCAATTATTGATATATATATATATATATATATATATATATATATATATATTGGATCATAAAACGGACCTTTTAAGTTAAAATTAACAAATAATTTTATTTTGTTTTCATAGCTCCTATTTTAGATTTTAACTACAAAATAAATTATAAGTCAATAAAAAGTTAGCTAAAAGTAACCTTAGTTGAATGATCCCTTGAACAATCACTAAATTTAAATCCAAATCTATTAATTTATAACAAAACTAATGGAACAAAACTATGACTAAGGGAAAAAGAGTGTAGAACATATTTATTCTTTAATATAAATAAGGAAAGATTATAAAAGATATGGCAATCACATAGATTATTCATAATTCTCCCCTTGGATGTTAATTATCTAAAAATGTGTCTCTTTAAAACCTTATTAGGAAAAACCTTGGGAAATAAAAACTTAGTGAAGAAAAAATAGTGCATTGTTCTTCAATATATAATCACGTCTTATTAAAAACATTGTTAGGAAAACCCAATGGAACAAAACTATGACTAAGGAAAAAAGAGTGTAAAACATATTTATCCCTCATGCAGACAATCACCTTAAAGATGACGATGTCTAATCTTATGAACCAGTTGCTCAAAAATCTTCATTGACAATAACTTTGTAAAGAGTTCACCTAAATTTTCATACAAACATACTTGTTAAATATTTATATCATTATTCTTTCAGAAATCATGAAAAAATATAATTATTATTCTTTTAATTCACCAATATTATCTACACATATAACTATTGATGTATGTTTTTTGCTGAAGATAAACCACAATTTTCTGGTACATATTGAAATAACTTGCATATAATTATCTTCACAAATAACATGCATCTAGATAGCCAATTAGATCTAGCTTGAATTTTTTTGAATAAGATAAGTCAATATCCATTGTTCCTCTAAGATAATAAAGTATATGATTCCTCCATTTTAATATATTTGTGTGGATGAAGAACTATATTTTGCTAATAAATTGAAAACAAATGCTATACCAGGTACTGTATATTTATTATTGCTTTTATAACACTAAAATATGGTATTTCAAGATCAAATAGTTCTTCACAGTGTTATAAAATTTGGCCCCCGGTCGAGGTAGTGAATCATTGAATCAGTGGTCCAATTGGTGGGTCGGTAATTGATCCGGTTTGACTCAGTCTATATTAAAAAATTCAAAACTATATTATATATACGTATATAACTAATATTATTTGATTAAAAAATAGAAAATGAAAACTACAGAAAGTAAACAAAGGGGTACAAAAAGATACAATCTGGGTCCAAATAAAAAAATCCTAATACCCCCAAGTCTATATATTCTTCCCTTTATTTCCTGCGCAACTTCCTATTCTTCTGTTCATTCCTGGGGTGACTGGCTTCTCTTCCTTCCCGCGCATCCTTCAGGCTTCAAAGGATTAAAGAAAAAACTCTCTTTCGCTCTCTTTATCTCTTCCATTCCCAAGTTCGTCGTCACTCGTCAAAGACGAAAGCTAAATCGCAGGTTGATCTGATTTTTTCTTTAATTTTTCATTATTCTGTATTTTCATTTGAATCAGAGTTCAAACCTTGGGATTTTCTTTCCTAGATATAAGTATATATATCAGTACATTCTGTCAAAATGAAGCCCTTTTTTTTCTCAAAACCCGATCTGGGTTCAAAAAAACTAGTCGAGTCGTCGGGTTTTCATAAAATCGGTCGGGTTTCACTGGGCAAAACCGGGTCAAATGCATGACCAGTCTGATTCCCAACCCGGCTCGGATATAGCATTGGTTCCCCGTCTGACCGACCAGGTTGGACCGGTTTTCACAACACTGTTTTTGCATTATTTTCTTGAGGTCTAAAAGGATCTATGTCCGCATATAAATACCTTACAACCATTGGAGTGTGTAATTGGTTCAAATTATCCATATAGAACCTTGTAAGCATCTTTGTAATCCCTAACATAATTTTGTCCTTTATAGATATTTCGTCTCAAACTTTTTCTTTAAGTAATATATAGCTTGTAAGGACCCTTATTCTTTTCTTTCTTGGCACTTGACCCCGCGCGATAGCGCGGGGATTTAGATGAAAAAAAACCCTGATTAGGGTGCCGCGCGGATGGCGCCATAGGTCGCGCGGTTAGCGCGGGAAGTGGCCTGGAATATCCATTTTCTCTGGAATTCCACGCGGCCAGCGCCAAGGATGGCGCGGATGGCGCCATTTGTTTTGAGGTGGCGCGGGTAGCGCCAAGGGCTGCGCGGATCGCGCCACAAGTGCCCTGGAAAATTAGTTTTCTCTGGAAATTCACGCGGATAGCGCCAGAGATGGCGCGGGTGGCGCCACAGGTCTCGTGGAGGTTGGCGCGGACGGCGTGGCGACTGGCGCGGTTAGCACCGGAGCACCGCCATAGTGGCGCGGATGGCGCGGGAGACGGCGCGGACCGCGCGGGAGCTCGGGCAGGCCGAGTATATATATGGGAAAACGCGAAAATGGGGAGGAAATCAGCCTCTTCTTCCTCCCCCACGCCCAAACCTCCATTGTTAGAGTTCCTAAGCTTCATAGAACTTGATTTCTCAGCCTAAACACCTCCCTGTGATCTTTGATTGTGAGAGAATCTTAGAGAAAGCTTAAATCCTTCTTTTGCTCTTTGGAAATCCCTTGGGTGTGAGTGTTTGAAGTCTTGAGAGAAAACCTCAGAGAACTTGAGCTAGGCTCAGACTCACGGTGTGGGAAGGACATAGAAGCTTTGAGAAGCTGTCCTGAAGCCTTTGGAGTCGCCTCTGAGGTAAGAGATTCTCGTTTTCCCGATTGATTTTGAATTGAGGGGATTTCATGAATAGTGACCCATTTGTCCTGGGGCGAGAATTAGCCCAGGGTCCAGTAGAGAAACTTGCTTAGAGCGAGTTGGGAATGAAAGATTAGCTTTCAGTTTTTGATTCTGATGACTTTGGATTTTGGCTCTGTGGTTTGTCTGTGTGGCCTGGGTGTTGTATCTACATTAGTGTAGAGGCCATTCCAGAGCCTAGAATATGGCTGTTATGGGCCTATGAGATTAGTTGAATGGCACCTTGATGGAGGTTAGGCCATTCCGGTGGTTTCTGAATTTTGAGGAGGCTGATGGTTTCTGCCATGCTATAGCCTTCACATTATGATGTTATGGCCTAGTGTGCGCTAGGCTGAAATGGTTAAACCCTAGGATAGGGGACTTATATGGTTATATGCTTGTGTTTGATGCCTGATGGCTGGTTTTGATATAAGATTTCATGTGCCTTGGTTAGGCCGTGAATCAGAGATTTTGGGTGGCCAGCGCCACAGACCTGGGAAGGAGATTCAGTCAGAGACCCTACCAGGTAAGTTCAGTGTTATTGGGAAATGGTTTCCCATCTTGTGTGCACACCACACTCCGCGGGAGTGATGGATATTCCATGCTGCATACATCGGTAGTTGCATCCTCATGATTGTATGCTTGTGCATATGAACTTGTGTTTTGTGACTTGTTTGTGATTAGATCTGTTGGCCAACGGATAGATATGGACCTCCCTAGGAGATGGCTCCTAGTATGGTTGGCTCATGGGTGATGATGATCCCGGGGTGATGACGATCCCCTAGACCAAGGGAATAGGTGTGTCCCGTCGCGGTGTATTGCCTATTCTCGGAGGTACCATATATGTGCATCCCCGTTAAGGGTAGCGTCCGGTGGGATGGCACAGGTGTGAGTTGCCTGTCTCACACTGATGGATGCTGATGATGATGCATCCTGGCGTTGAGGATGATACGCCCTTGCTTGATGGTTGGATGCTTGATATGTGGTCATGAGGGCCTGATATGTGAGGCCTGTGGGCCATTTGCTATGTATGCCTGTGTATGTGTTATGGAAGTGAGCTAGGGTGGAGGAAAGTCCTTCAAGGACCCTGAGCTTACTGAGATGTATATCTCACCCCGTGTGGGGCTTGTGTTTCAGGTGATTCTTCTGGGAGAGAAGAACAGACCCAAGGTAGGAGGCCCTAGCTATGATAGTTGCTGCTGGAGGAGCGACTGAGAGAGCTCAGAGCTCACTTTTGTGTGGTTATGTTTGTTCCCTGGATTGGGACGGGGTGTGTGTACCCTATATGATGTATAGTTCTGTATACCCTCTGTGAGGAATGATGTATTTTGTATCACCTTGATGTGCTGAACACTGATGTATATATATTGTGTACAGAACTTTGACAGTATGTATATGAGACTTTCCCCTGAGTACATGTGTTTGGTTATATTGTAGTTACTCTGCCTACAGCTCTGTTATCTGTCTTATTTTATGTTGTTTTGATAAACTGGATCAGCAGGGGCGTGATTTTATGGTTCTGTTGTATGATTCCATACATGATGTATCAAGAAAACGATCCTATGTTTCCGCTGAACCAATTAGTTGATATTTTATACGTTTATCTGATATTATTAATGATAACACGTCGGAGGCCTACGGGGTGTTACATAGCTTTTGAAAGCGTTTCAAGAGTTCCATGGATATTTATGTTATTTACATAAACAATATGAAAAATCCATTTTCAGAACTTTCCAAGGACAAGTGGTATCATTTCTATACCATTGTTTTAAGAAATATTCACTGAAATAATTATGTTACATGCATCCTAATTATTTAAATCAATAAAGAGACATATTCAATTTGATTGAGAATATTCTCTAGAACTTGCATTGCTGGACAAATTAAATCTATTAGAGAATTTTGATATAAATGAATTTTTTCATGAAGTTATACAAATTGGCTGTAACAACATCAATTACATGTAAATTGAATCTCTCATAAGCAACCATACAAACTAAATATCAAAAGAAATACTTTCATCTACTACAAGTGAACATGTCTCTTTATAAAAATCCTTGAGCAACTAGTCATACCTTGTGTCTCACTAATTCATTATTTTCATTTGCTTTAGCACAAAAACCTATTTATATCTAATTGGTTTTACACCTTGAGGTGTATGGACTACATGTCCAAAAAACACTTTTTAACAAACGAGTCTAATTCTGGTTCAATAACATCTTTCCATTTTGACCAATCATTTATTTGTCGACAATCACTAATGAACTTTGGTTCTTGATCCTAAATATAATTGATAACATTTAGCGCTATATTACATACAAACAGATGGTCAACATTGACATCGTTTTTGTCCCATTGTATTCCATTAATGACACATTTTATTGAGATCTCTTCATTTTCAACAATTTCAAAGAATAATTTTTTTTAATCGAATTTTTTACATGATTTTTCTCTAGGTTGCAATACCCATTATCGATGACCCGTGGAAGAACAAATAACGATGTTAATAACATGTTAAATAAAATATAACTGAGATTATAAAAATAGAAAGAAAAATAAATAAGAAAAGAGTATAAAAGTTTAAGGAGATAGAGTAATAATTGTGTATATTCTTTTAAATAGGAATAACCTATTTATATTTATATGTACAAAAGATAATGGAAGAAGTTATAAAAAACTAAATATAAATAATGAAAGATTATAAAAGAGATGGACAACCACAAATAAATTATTGATAACAAAATTATATTATTGTATACGCTCAACATTTTATAATTAATCGAATAAGCAAAAAAGTAAAACATTCGCTCATTTAGTTATAAATCATTTATTATTATTATATATAAATTTTGTTAAATAATTTAAAAATTGTGAATTGTATTTATAAACCACAAATTGTACATTTATAACATACAAAACTTAAGTTCTGGATCATTGCATTGGCATCTCACTAGTTATATATCTTTTTCTTTTATATATGGTGAATATCCTTCTAATTATATATCTAATCACCTAAACACTTATCATGCATATTCATGTCAATTTGATTAAAGTGTTACTTAATTTAAAGGCTTCTTGCCCAGTTTTGTAAGATAATGTAAAATTTTACAATAAATCATGCATGCATCAAGCATATCTTTTTTTTTTTTTTTTGAGTTACAAAGAATTCATTAATTTCTTTTTTTCATTTCAAAAGAGAATGTTCATCCAATATTTTGATAAAAATAACATATTCAATAAGTTAATTGGGAATTTTTTTTATTGTCTTTATCCGGGAAAGAGGCTAAACATAATCAACTTAAATTCGGAATAGTTATTTGAAATCTTAGTGAAAGACTGGATTTATCATCTCATGTTTGCTATTCGTGAAAAAATACAAGTCATATGCAAGAAAATTTCTATTTATATTAAAAGTATAATAATAATAATAATAATAATAAAATAAAAATTAACTTAACTCTAATAATTTAAATGTTAACGTAGTTTTAGATAAATTGGTCCTTTTTATGAGTTAAGAGTAAATTCTCATTTTTTATTCAATAAAAAAATGTTATTTATCATTATATTTATATATATAATTTCTATATTAATAAGTTTACATATAATCTTATAAAAGAAAACTTAAATTTGCATTTTAACGAAAATTCTTCTATATAATTAACATAATTGAAAAGATAACAAATAAATAATAAATAATTATTTATAACAACAAATTTATATTAACACAATTAATTAATTAGTTAAATTAAATGAACACAGTTATATTAAAATTATTATGGTTACTGTTATGGTAATAATAATTTGGGCCTGGCTATCGGCCCAATTATTGTTGAAGGACCGTGGACCTAGTTAACTTATAGAATTGAATGTGGGTATGATCTCGTCTATCAAAAGCGGTTAGCAACGTGCACATTGAGGCTAGAAATCTTGGGAGCAGTTCGTATGATAACTGCAAGGTAACATGCCTATAAATACTTGTTATTGGCAGCATTAAGGTACACACATTCAATATTCTTGTGCTGAACATTTGTATTCTGGAAACCACCATTACAAATATATAATATAATAGTAATGACAATAAAAAAAAATCATAATTACAAATGTTGCCAAAGAATTATATAGATCAAATTTTAACTCTTTGATATGCAATTAATCTATATAATAAGAGATCATAACACAAAAGTCAAAACATAACAAAAATGCTAACAAAAAATGAAGTAATCAAAGGATACATAAATAAGGAATGCACATATAAAAAAATGTTGTCATCTATATAATTCTCTATGTGCAGCTAATACTTCCTTTTGAACCATTGAATCAAGCCGAGGTCTTATTCTTTGCCAAATATATAGCATTTGTAATTTGAACAATTTCTAAGCTCTTTAACCTTTTTGTGCAATTTACCTCCTTTGTGTGCAAATAGCCTCAAGAACTCTTGTTCTCAACAATAAAGAAAAGAGCCTGGAGTAGGGAAAAAGAAATTGTAACAATGAGAATATTGGAAGAGAATGAACATACCCTCTATGGGAGAAGAAAAGATTCGTGAGATTCTCCAAAACTGTGGAGAGTTTGTGGTTATTGAGATTGTGAGTGGACAGTTACAAATGAAACCAATTTTTGTAAATAATAATAATAATAAAAAAAAACAGGATGAGTTAGTTACGATTTGAAAGTAAGTGTGGTTATCTTTTGAGGAAGTTGTGGTTTAAAAAATAAAAAGAAGAGTAAAAAGGAAGAAGTTGTACCAAAAGAAGCCACACGTCAAAAAAAGAATGAGACAAATGATGGTTTTTCAAGATTAACTCTCACAAATATATTCTAATTTAGTTTATATTGATATTATATAAATTTCACTAGTTCGGTTCATCTCCAATTTCTTAGGCAATAAACTTTCGTTCCTATTTATATATGGAGAACCAACACACACGTGCACACACACATATTTCGCATTTTACACAAATTAATAAAAATAATAATGTCAAATTAATAAAAATAAAATTATACTCAACTACAAAACAAAAATAAGTTTTCGTTGTTTATGTCCACTACTTACACAACCAAAACTTGTGTATTTTTCCGTTGTAATGAGCATTTCAGTCATTATAATCGGTTACAATATTCAGGGCACCATTAGCAATTGGGAGGATTCCAATAGCAAAGCCCTATGGGTTTTTCTATTTGTACCCTTTAGTTCTAAATGCACCCCTCCCATTTTAAGTCAATTTACTTGAATAACTTTTCTTATCCAAACATTCTCCTCTCCCCCCACGCTCCCATTTCCACATCACACTTCCTCTATTTTTTTTTATCACACTTTCATCTCTTTGATTGCACTCTCATCCCTTTAAATCTCCTTGCACTCCTTCTTGTATTGGTCTCTTGCTCCAACCTCCCTTCATTCTCCCTTTTGCATTGATCTATTGCTTCAATGTTATGATTTCTTTATCTTCCTAAAGTTCAATCCAGTACATTTATCCTCCCAATAATCTCCACCACTTTTCTTATGTATTTTATTTTTCTTCACTCACATAATAATATTGATGTACTCTCATTATTTTATGTTCACTTTCAAGAACTCAATAAAATCATGTTTCAGAAAAGTACTTCCAAGATTTTTTTTAACATTTTGGAAAGTATTTTTCTGAATGTTAATAAAACAAATCAATGTTTTAAAAAGTATTTTTCAATGTTAACAAAACTATGTTCTGGAAAGTGCTTTTCAAAACTCAATATAAAACCCCTTTGTTTAACAAAATAAGCCATTTTTTACTTTTTTATGTGTTAGTCTCATTAAATTAATCCTTTTTAAACATAATTTTTATTTAGTTTAAACAAACCAGACCATAATCACATTCCGAAAAGCATTTTTTAGAACACAAATTATAACATTCCAAAAGATATTTTCTAAATGTTATCAAAACAAAAGTGTTCCAGAAAGTAATTTTTGGAATATTAAGAAAAACAGAACAATGCTATGAACTTACTTTTCATAATGTTGTGATTATATTTCGATTCCAGAATTGGAGGAAAAAATCACCTCATCACGTACAGTTTCACGATTGTCGTGTTTTTCTTGCATGACAAAATTAAATATAGGTAGTCTAGCTAGTATCAATACTTGTATGATGAAATTCAATATATGAGTGTAATGAAATAAAATTAAGTTAAACTTTTAATACATTTGACAGACAAGAAAAAGGCAAAAATAGATGAGGATTTAGAGAGCAATGGAGATTGGGTATAGAGATCATGGTTTATATATAGCTTTTTATATAAAGGGTATTTTGGTATAAGGATATTTATAATAATAGAAATTAAAAAATGAAAAGAAAAGAAAAGGGAGGTGTACATTACAAAAGAGGGTTGATATAGCAAATCTAGAAAATATTTATGCCCGTAAATATTGAAACCATTTTTGTAGATTACTAATGATGATCGGTGATAAGTTAAATACAAAGGCTAGAACTAAGAAATGACTGTGCACGTCCCAAGAGACTGAGCTGTTAATAATTGAGGTCTAAAATATTTTAGGATATAGTATAAAATAAACAGTAAAAATATAATATGTAAAAAATATATAATTAAAATAATTGACTTATAAATAAAAAATTAGAAGTGTTTGAAATTAATTAAAAATTTAAATTATAAATACTTAGAACTATAGTTTTTATCAATAAAATAAAATTGAAATGTATATAAAATTATCATATAAGCATGTGCATTTTTGTAATTTTAAATTTTTCAGTTACTTCAACAAATAATTTTATAAAACACTTATGATCCAATGACTTAGTTTAACAATTTTCAACTACAAGCTACAAGCATTTAGGTTTTCAATCTTTAACTAATTTTTCAGTTAATTTGGTCAAATATAACCATAATTAAAATCAAGATGTTCATTGTTATATAGAATATACCAATATAATCATTTATTTGATTTTCTTAACAATATATAGGATTTTTTTAGTAGTGATTAGAGTAGATACCAACTTCATCGATGACTACTTTGATGATCAATATCTAGTTAAATATAGTTCACCGGTTTAGAATTGAATTTAATAAATATTTCAGCACTTATATATACTAAGATGGATGGTTAGGCTTGGAAAAAGAACAAATAATGGAGGTCTGAGATTTCTATAAAATCTATCTTACTTGGCCAAAAGTTAAGAGAGATATTAAAAGATAGTATTATAACAGAAGAATTGACTGGTTGAAGAATATTACTGGTTAGTTGACTTGCAATCTCAAATTCAATGACAAGGTTGACATGGTGATTTCACAGCCTGCGAGCCAGATTTTATATTATAAATATAAACATAAACAGATAGATAACATTGATGCTAAAATTCAATTACTAATATTAATATATAACATATGCATGTGTGTAAAAGTGTTGTATATTTGTAATGCAAACAGGGATAGTTATAAGTCTCAAACTGAAGACTTAAAAGTGTACCTAACTCATCTATGAACCTCTTCTATAAGTGAAGAAGCTTTTGGAACATGACTAGTGTTTCTGTTTTCTGACTTGGTATCATCCAGGTACTGTTGATACACATATGAAATAATGCCCCAAATAGCTAGCACCATAGAGATACCCTTAATGCCATCCATTTTGTCATGAAAGAATACCACAGCCAGCATAGGAACAATAGGCACTCCCAAAGCGCTTATGGCATTAGAGAAGAGGGAAGAAACCTCACGGATAAGCCCCAAACAACCAATGGTGAAGACTTGCCAAAGTATGGTTGTGAAAGTGAGGTTCAGCAAATATGAAGCCTTCCCCAACTCATACTCCTTCATTTCATTCTTCAAACCACTCCACTCTCCACTAGCAAAAAGTCCCACTAAGGTAGCAAGGGTAGCCACAAGGGAAGTGTATAATATCATATCCAAGACCACTGTGAATGTTTCTCTTTTTATGACCTTCTTGAACACAAGCTGTGTGAGGGAAAGCCATAGTCCATACCCTGCAGATGCACCAACTGTACATATGAATCCAATCACATACTTTTTCTTGGAGACTTCTGTGGAATCTGAATCATCATCATCTGATGATGATGACTCATTTTGAAACACAAGGAGGGTGGAGGAAATGGTGAGAAGGACTAGAGAGTTGATTATGTAAGGTGTGAACTTGAGTGAGTTGAGGAAGTAGGAGAAGAAAGCATTGAAGGCCAACTGTGATGAGCAAATGAGTGAATAGGTAGATACAGGAAGGTACCATAGACCAACTGAATATAAATAACAATCTAATGCCACAAGTAGGCCAATTGAGACATAGATAAATGCTAGTATTGAAGCAGATGGTTGTTTTGGATGAATGCTACTATTTGTGGTGAGATTTTTGGGTGCTGAAATGAAGTAAAAAGGTAGCTGAATAGGGAAACCAGCAAGTTGAACAAGTGTTCCCATCCACTTGCTTTTTCCACCCTTTTCATAGTACAATCTTCCAAGGAGTACTGCTGCTGATCCACACACCAACACAAGTGAAGAATGGATGGATATTCTGAGCCAACGGTAATATCTTTTTTTCTTACTTATTGTTGACTCATTCATTGGACCACCAAAACTATTGTCTTCTAAGGAATTTTCTTCTTTGGCTCCATTAGCTTCTGCAAAATAAAACCAAATGATTGATCATTACATCAACTTAGAAAACATGTCATAGATTAGACAAAGCTGTTAAGTATACTTCTAATTTGTTTCATATAATAACTCACTTCATCGGAAGCAGAGTTATGTTTTCCTTTAATATGGACTCTTTTTCCTCTTCTGTTATTACTTTTGTTGTTTAGAAGTATCAGGGTGCTTGTGTTTGATTCTTGAACAGTTCACATCAAAAGAACTGTGCCATGACAATGATGACATTCCCATAATGGTAAACTAGAGATAAAATGATATAATTGGAAGTCTTGCAATTCTATCCTGAAGCTACTAGTCTCTTTATTATTAGAAAACGTTTTTGCTTTCTGTCTTCATGAATAATTACAAAATTGTCTATTTTTTTTTAAAAAAAGTGGGTTTAATTTCTTATATAAATATTTGAAAACAAAAAAAGTAAGCAAAAAATAACATATAGTAACTATTGATAAAACTAAAAGTGACACCAAACAACAGATATTATTCCTTACCTTTTGCTTGTTTTAGGGAGTATTATATTGAGACAGCTCAGAAACTAGACCTCCACAAAAGTAAAAATAGAAGAAAAAAAAATCCATCATCTATACAAGCTGAGCTCAGCCTAGGTGGCCTCACAGTGGTTGGTGACATAGATTATCTCGTTCAATGAGTTTTTCTTTTTTTGCTAGTTGTGCCTTATCTAGAATCGGTTGGTGCCATCAATGTTTAGTCTAATTCAGAGTTTACCTCGGACCAAGGTTTTCCACTATATGCATATGAATAACAGAACAGAACACTTGTCCAAGTATGTTCTTTATACAATGAAATGGAAAGATTTGTTAGCCTTTAATTACATCTAAACATAAAGTAGGTTGGTGAATATGATAACAAAATATGAACTAACTGTAAGAATTAGGAAAAGAAAAGTAGACATGAACTTTTGCTCTTAATATTGTGAGTCTTATAATTTTAACAGAATGAAACTTTTTGTTTATAAATATAAATGATGAAAAGTTGAGTTACCAATTTTGGTTAGTTGCTCTTCTTGAGATTCTCCCATGTGGATGGTGAAACAAGTCTCAGGGTAGAGTTGCACTTCTTTAGTTTCTCCCATGTGGAAGGTGTTTTGAGAGGAGGGAACAATTGAAGAAGAGGGAATTGTAGATGGAGATAGAGTTAAAGAGGAGGGTGGTTGGAAAATGCAATTGAATCATACACATTATACATGTATAAATGCTCTCAATAAAAGGATAAAGTGTTGCCGACTTATATGTCCTCCTAAAGTTTGCCTTAATTACATTTAGTACCTCAATGTTTGGAGGCCTACACACACTGACACTCTTTATAATTTGCCTTGACTAATGGTTGTGTGATGTGTGAACATGACATGTCTCTTTTTACCCTGTTTGTTAAAAATGAGAAAAATAAACCAGGGTGTGCTCAACGTGATGGCTAGGTCAACAGAGGAAGGTGGTGATGTTCAATGATTAGGTACTAGGTAGCTTAACTGGAAACCACGTCTATCTATAGTCTCGGCTAATTTCTATGTAACATTTATTCAATTTTTTTAATTTATGAAAAAAAAGTAATATTCAATTATATGTCAAAGTGGAGATTAATAGGAATTACGTTGCCTCAAATCATGAAAAAATTTCTCATTTTTGGAGGGGCTATGTAGAGGTGTAAGTGTGGGAGGTTGGGGCGGTGGTGTAAGAAGATTGTTTCTGGTTGTTGTTCTATGAATTCATTAATGGAGATGACAAACACACATGAAATCCGGAGGGTATCTCAGTCATTTTATATATTGTGGAAAAATATATATGACCTATAATGAATTATGTGGGGAACATTTGCTCGTATGTACTTATTTATCCATTATAGTATTAATGTTGATGAGCTATAGTAGGTGACAAATGTAATTGTAAGTATGATATAATAAATATATAAGAGTCTATAATTGTTGGGAGGAACACACCTTTTCCATCAACGATTGGGGAGTCACAATATAAACTCAACCCTCAAACAAACAAATCAGAGTAATGTGGAAACGTGAATGATAAAAAACGCGAGAAAGAATAGGAAAGATAAACACACACTCAAATAGCTTTAAGTGGGAAAAAACCTTTTTCAACGCGAAGAGGAAAACCCACGAGACCTTGTCTAAAATCAATCCACTATTATCAACAATGGTTACAATCACTCTCAACAGTCTTTCGTTGGAGATAACTCAACCTCACCAACAATGGTGAGAAACACTCTCTACAAGGGTTGCTCACTCAACCTCTCGGAGACTCACTCACAGAAAAACACTCTCTTTTCTAGGCTCAAACGAGAATTCTTTCCACTCTTTGAAATTTTGACGCCTCCATCTATAAATGTCGTATTTATAGAGAAAAATTAGGTTTAGGAATTTCAGCACCCTAAACTGGAAATGGACCGGGGTCAGCCCTCAGGAATTGTGCCCAAGTCAACAAATCTCTTTTCAACACATTGGGATTTGGGCCGAGCATTAAAACAAAAATATCCAACAAATCTGCCCCTTCCGTTTTCAATGCGACACATCGGCAACCCGAAATCCTTTTCGGTCTTCCACTAGTGTTGGGGTTTTCACATCACAACCCGACCATCCTTTCTGGCTTCAATGTATCGAATTTATCTGTCCGGCTCCTTCAAAACATTCTTCAAATTTCCTTGCTGGTACCGGCTTCTTCATCATATCAAATCAATTCTGATTAGTGTGCACTTTGCCAAGTGAGAGCTGTCCATCCTCCACCGCATCCCGTATCTAGTGATACCTTACATCAATGTGCTTGTTGTGGGAGTGATATGCCAAGTTCCTCGCAAGATCTATTGCGCTCTGATTGTCACACTTCAACTCATACTTATCTTGGTCATGGTCGAGTTCCTGGAGAAACTTCTTCATCCACAACAACTCTTTGCACGCTTTTGTTGCGGCAATATACTCGGTCTCCGTGGTCGAAAGTGCCACACACTTTTGCAATCTCGACTGCCATGAGATTGCTCCTCCAGCAAACGTCATCAAATATCCTGTCGTCGACTTTCTTGAGTCGGAATCTCCCCCTAAATCAGCATTCGAGTAGCCTTGCAACCCGACTTCTCCTTCTCCAAACGAAGACACAAACAGGTCGTACCCCGGAGGTACCTGAAGATCCACTTCACTGCTTCCCAATGCTCTCTGTCAGGATTCGAAAGATACCGGCTCACCACTCTAACTGCATACGCCAGGTTGGGTCTAGTGCAAACCATTGCATACATTAAACTTTCGACTGCAGATTGGTACAGGATCTTCTCCATCTTTTTTTTGTCTTCATCTAATCTTGGACATTGCCTCTCATTCAACTTCAAATGTCCGGCCAAGGGGGTGCTCACTGTTCTGGCTTTGTCCATGTTGAATCTCTTTAAGATCTTCTCAACATATTTCTCTCGACTAAGCCATAGTAGCTTCTTCTTTCTATCCCGGATAATCTTCATTCTGAGAATCTGCTTTGTTGGACCAAGGTCCTTCATTGTGAAGGACAAGTTCAACACCTTCTTCAAGGCATTAATTTTTACCTTGTCTTGCCCTACTATCAGCATGTCATCCACATACAGCAGCAAGATCAAGAAATCACCAGTCTCATACCTCTTTATAAATACACAGTGGTCAGCATCCGTCTTCATGAATCTATGGTCTGTCATGAAGGAATTAAATTTCATGTACCACTGCCGAGGTGCTTGCTTCAAGCCATAGAGACTCTTTTTCAGTCGGCATACCATACCTTCACTTCCCGGAGCTTCAAACCCTTCAGGTTGCTCCATAATTCAAACCGAACTATAAATAGAAATTTTTAGTGAGAGTAAAGTGTACCATAAACAAATTATAAAAGTTCAAGCCTAATTTTAAATCTCAAGAGTAGAAAGAGAGTTTGATCTTTAGACTTTCACTCATCAAATAGTTGATAGAAGATATTGAGCTTGATGCGGATACATCCTCATAAAGTCTTCACATTATTGAAAATAATTATTATTTTAAAAATACATATTCAAGTACATAAATTTATTTTTCTCTATTTATTATTATTATTATTATTTAATTTGAATTCAAAATAAATCTTAATTTTCACTACAAATATTAAAAATACTTTCATATGACTATCAGTCCATTACCATCAAAGTCAACAATCAAGTGAAGGTAAAAACTAATACTCCTACCAAACAATAGTTTACAAAGAGATATGCCGCTGATTTTCATGTAATGAAATCCATACAAGCAAATTGTAAAGGAGTGATGTTAAGAGGTACGTTACGCTTTAACAATCCAACCTTCGAATAATTCCATTCGCTTTATTTGCCACATGTATGGATTTCATAGCAAGCCATCGTCACATTCGTATAGTATATGTATGTTTAAATTTGCCAAGGATTTTTTTCCCTTTATGAAATAATTAACCCTTTTTTTACTGTAAAAAAGTATATTTCATATCAATCCTCACAAATTCAAACTTTTTCTTTGTTAAAGCTAAAAGTGTACAAACCATATTCATATATACCAACCTACTTTATGAAATATACTAAATCATACTGCATACCTATATTTTAATCAATCTTCACATGTTCATTCACACTCTTTTTTTTATAACTAAAGTGTACACACCATATTCATATATATTAACCTACTAGAGTGTTCAACGACACTAATATTTAAGTTGCAGTACGGCGTGACCAAAATAGTCAAAATAGGATAGCCAACATTCAATTGGAATTAAAAAAAAAAGAAAAAGAGATAGATATTACTGATTAGTGTTCTTATTATGATATTAATTAAGAAATTATAGAAATTATTATAAAAATCATATAAGAATATAAAAAAGTCATATACAATAAAATTTTATGTATTATAATAAAATATACTTTTAATTCCTTAACTAATGTCTTAAAGATATAGGATAATATTTATCAAGATATAAATATTTTATCGGATAAAAAGACTAATACTGCATGTGTGTTGTATTTTGTACTTACATTTCTGCATGTGTCATCTTCTGTCCTTCGCCACACTTAATTGGACCACCCCACTAGCATCATATCATTGAAATTAAATTTACATTAATCATGATGGATGCAAGTTGTTGATGTTGTTGTTATGGAAGTTGGGTGTCTCCCTCGTCATTTATGGTACAATGGTAGGAGGGACATTAAATTGATCTTCTAAAATTATTTGGATATCGATCGATTTAAGTAGATTTTAAAATGTAAATTTAATTAAGTTAAAACATAAATCGTGTGATCTATTAAATATTAAAAGACCAAATTAATGTGAAAAAGTAGAAGGCTCGAATGATTTGTTGTTCTAAATACGAATAAATAAATCTCATATATTAAAGTTTAATTACTCGTTAGACATTAATTAATTGCTGGTTTGCTACCGTTGTTATAAATGCTAGAGAGATATAAACAATTATGACATTAGTTAAAAATTTAAAATAAAAAATATTTATTAAGACATCATAAGAGAGTTTAAAAAATTATGGAAAAAAATAATTTTACACATTTTAATAAAAATATTTCTTCATTTAATTTCTTAACTAATAATTTAAGGATACTCATGAATAATATTTGTCATAAACAATAAACAAAATTATGGGTTGCGTGCTGAGATACAGAAAATATGGCATATAGTTATAGTCAATCCACCACTTAGTAATATAATCCTTATAAAAAGAAAACAAAAGGATCCTTCGTATATTCTTTAGAAATTTATTTATCCTTTTTTATAAGTTTTTTTTCTAATTTTCAGATGTATTGACATCCTCTTACTTAATTATTTTATCTCTAGACATTAATGAAAAATAATTAAATGATTCAATAGAAAAAAATGATAGTATACATAATTAACAAACTTAATATGATTAAATAATTTAATTATTTTCTTAAAAAACAAATTAATTAAAATTTTCTTATATAATTAAGTATAGTGTAAGTATATGACAACTTTACAACCATAATTGTTAATAACTATTACCTGCTTCCATGGGATTGTCTAGGGCATGAACAATTTCCCGTAACAAAGAAGGGAGGTGAATAACAAGAAACGATATGCATCAAACTGTTGCACAGATGAGCACCATACCCCTAAATTACAAGCAGACTGCAGCAATAGTTAACGAAGTTAATGTAAATATCACACAAAAAACTCTGTATAGCATACGTGGATATAACTTCACAATCAGTAAAGAAAGAAATCCAACACTATTTGAATACAATGGTAGTGATTGAAAAACATTCATCAATACTTTGTTTTATAGGTTTCAAAACTGAAACTTATAGTAATAGTAGACACGTTATAATTAGTAATAGGAGGTATTAATTCAAAATGTTAATGTTAAAAAGAATCTGTCTAATTGATCACAAATGAAAATGAATTAAATAACTCCATCTTAACTTTAATGACTAATAAAATTTAGACAATTATCTTATATTTGAATTCTATTATTAGTGCTATGATTATAATATTTAATGTATTATCTTTAATTTCTCTTTCATATCATTTATGTATAAAATTAAAATTTTATAATTGTTAATTAAAATTACGCTAAAATACATAAATATATGTAATAAAATTATAA
>PYAF01004902.1:1138578-1157987 GCA_007407185.1 Glycine tomentella
GAAATAGAAATTAAACATAATGTATTAATGATAGAATTCAAAATATAAGACAATTGTTTATATATATATTTTATTGGTCATTGAAAATGAGATTGTTTAATCTTATTTTAACTTGGTATCAATTAAACAAACGCTGTAGAAAAGTATATAATATATGTATTATCTATATAAAGAGATTTCATATTATTGTTTAATCATAAATTATCTTAAATGGTAAGTGTGTTGACTTTAATAAGAATTATTTAAAAAATATTTATTATAATTTTTTATTGGTCGCGATAGTGTAAAAAATAACTATCTGTTTAAATGTTATACTTTAAACTTCAAATTTAATATTTAAGTTTTTACTTAAATAATTAAAATTTCATAAAAAAATGTAAAATCACTCTTTCTTAATTATTTGTATCATTTAATAATTTTTTAAAAGTAATAATTTAAAGTATTTCTTTTCATTTATCTAGGTGACAGTTGTCACTCACGCTGACAATTGGATAACTCAAACATGAAGTTTGCAAGATTGAATAAGGATGATACCATTATTTCAAGACGTGGACAAAAATGTTGAACTTTTCAAAATGGTATTGTTGTTATGCACCCTCTGCCTTTGAGACTTCAGGTTTTGCTTAAAAGTTAAAAGAGTTCACAAAGTTTTAGCTACTAAGTGTTTTTTATTTTCTGATTCTCTGCAACTTGCTTTGGAGTTTTAGGTTTAAAATTTTGTATTTTTGTGATCTCGGGAGACGATGGCATGTGGGGTCAATAGGGGCCGTCGATGGTATGGTGTTTTTAAGATTTTAAAATTTTATAATTGTTGACTTGCCATGTTAACCACAAGAAATATGTGAGATACCATTGCAAGTGTTCGTCAGTGAAACAGACAAACGCACAAGAAATAGATACGTCTGGGATATGTTTTGTTTTGAGGACGTTCTTTTTTTGGATTCATGTCAATCAATTAAGATGAGGATACTGTACTTTGATAGGATTCATTGATTACGTTGCTCGCGTATTTGATCAGCCGGATTGAATTAGTTTCGAGGTGAAAAAAAATAATTTAATTTGATTGACACAATAAAAAAATATTTCAACTATTTTTGAATTTAAATTTATGATCAATAAATTATCATAAAATACTTTTATCATGGTTCATCCATAATTTAATTTGATTATTTTAGTTTTTTTATTTCATAATGATTTGATTTTAAAATTAAATTAAATTTTAATCAATTTTATTTTGATTTAGATTATATTTTACTTTTCGTATTTCAAAAATTGCAAAAAAAAAAAATTACACAAATTCATGCAATGCCCATTCTTTTTTTCTACTCTCTAGGAAGTATATTTTTCTGTATCTAGTTCGGTGATATATCTGGAATCAATTTCTCCAGAAGCAACCACGTGGCTTTTTCTTTTTTTCTTGTATTTATCATTTGGAAACATTGTTAACAACAGAAGCCTTCAACCAAAAAAAAAAAAAACATAATAATCTACAGAATATATTGGCTGAATTTCATCATGGTATTATTAGGGAAGAAATAAACTGCCGCAACCAACAAAATCTATGTCACATCCAAGGTCTAATGGAGAATTTAAAGCTTGCAACATCTAGCATACACTAAATTGAATCCGCACAAATCCACAAATCATATAGATGTGACACATCGGAAAAAATTTGCCATCACAACATTTATCAGCAACTCAGATTGACCAGTCTCACCAAAATTTTTTGTAATTTCGGCAAATAGGTACATGGATAAGATCATACGAACAAAAATATAAATGAAACCCACTATAGGAAGGGAAATAAAAATGCAACCACATATAGAAAGGGCATAGTATTAGAAATTAGACATAACACCTTAACTCAATTTTAAAACTCAAATTTATGGATTTTTTTCACTTATATAATATTACTTTTTTATTTATTTGATATAACACTTTAACTCACACTTATACTCCAATAAATAACCGCATACGCACCTTGTAAATACACTGTTAGACAGACATGTCTATATAAAGTTTGGCAAAAACCCAACTTACAAGTGTTGTAAAGCTTAAATAGCACAAAACATCAAATGTTACCTCTGATGATCCTTAGAATGCCTAATGAATTCAGCTGGAATCTCACATCGCTGCCCATAGAAAATGAAGGAGGCAATAGTATTTAATGTCACGGCAGTAAAGGCAAACATGAATTCATAGTTGAACAGATATTAATGCGATGGCTTGATAGGGACACAGTTCTCTGGTTGAGGCAACCTTCCAAAGCATGGCCACTTAAATGAAGAACTTTTCCTGGATTTCTATTTAGCCTTGAAAGGTCCTACCAAATAAGGTGAACAAAAGGAGAATATCCTTTTATAAGAACATTTGAAAGTACTAACAAGGTCTATTACAGTTGATAATAGATGATTGAGTTCTTTAAGCATGCTGATAGGGTTCGATTACATGGCCATGCATATGAAAAAGATTTCGTTGGGAGAGACAAAACCCACTCCAATAATCTTTACATATCGAGGGTTAGTCTAATGACTTCCCACAATAGAAATACCTTCCAACAAAAAAAAGAACATTTGAAAGTGAAACAACACTACAGTGTACAATCCTGTAGTATATAGAAAATAACAAGATTTAATAACCAACACTGTACTGTAAGCATAGCTATCAATCCCAAATAGGAAGCAGTGGAGAAGGGAAGACCCTAAAACAACTATAGTGAGACTGCAGGAAGCAAGATGGCCACTATATTGAAGTTATCTTGTACAAATTAAATAATTTGTACTACACACATATAAATGCTGAAACTCAAAACTAAAGACATGTTCATAATTAACAGAGAACAGAGACAGACCACTGAACAATGCAGTTTGGAGGGACAAAAAGGGGGTTTGAGGGACAATGCAGTTATGCATTGTGCCTGCTACTTCCACGAAAACCCCAATATTTCTAGGGAGAATATCAGCCATGATCGCCGTGAACAGAGAATGTGACATGATTTCAAAACTGTATGGCCCAAGGCATTAGGATGATTGACTATTCTGACTGTAACTTAATCATCTTATATTTGAGATTTAAGTAAAATTAAGACTCATTAATGCATTAGAAACCATTGTCCTTTATTATTTACTGTTTACTATTTACTTTATCATTTCCCCCAGAAAATCAAGTTCATGCACAAAAAATTCAAGGTCTTGGCTCATTGACATGACTTCATAATACTAATTTTAATGAAGCTCCACAACACAATGGACTATAAGACTGATAATTTGGGACATAATAGGAACATCAACTCAAACCTACTCTGAAACGTTTCCCATCCTGGTACTTGGTAGCAGGCCTTGACAGCATATATCTTATTCAATGCTTGGTATACAACCTATCTAAAACGGGGAATAATATGTAGCCATTCAGTAAATGGAGAAGGCAAGATTAGGTTACCATATCTTGTTCATTAGTATACACAACAATTTCATAAAACTGAGCCAGATGTTCCAAGAAAGCATTGACAATAGGTCTCTTAAATGTCTACCAGCTTGTATCTCGCTTTACATATCAAATAAAACTAAAATATACTCAGCATTGTCCACATAAATCTCTAACACATAAGCACAAGCAAAACAGTTAAGAACTTGAGTAACATAGTGTACAGAAAAAGTTGTAACTGAAAAAATGATATTACAGATATCATTGTTTATTAAGACCTTTCACCTTTTCTCTAAAAAAATGTACATGACATGGCATAACTTATAGTTGAAGCCTTAGTGTCCAGATATAGTGAATCAATGTCTCATTGAGATCTAAATCAAGTATAAAAACATCTTGCTCCTGAGGAAGCAAATTTGGAAGGAGCTTGTCTGAGTATGGTTCAGTATAACTCTAAAATGAAGCAGGAAGAACAAACTATAAAGGTAGAAATAGATTAATAAGAAAAACAGATGTCAAAACAAAAGTCAGAGAACACAAAGTTTGCACATAGCCTAACACCTGAATTTGTTCTTCCATTAACCTTCTCACATCCAGATAAAGCTCTACCACTTTTGTAGGCACTGTGATATTAGATACAAAAATGGGTATGTAATCAACCATAAAACAATAAAAAAAGCTAATTAGGAATTTTGCACAAAACAAAAACAGAGTTAAGGATAACTAAAAAATCTCCAATTTAGAGCATTCCCTGTCACTTTTCACACACACACAACAACAACAACAACAACAACAACAAAAAGTTTGGAAATACAAGAAACAATTGAATCTCAAACACAATTAAAATGTGGACAGGAGGGTTAGGCAAGGCAGATAGATGATAAAGGGAAGGTGAATCTAAAATAAGAATCTCCTATCCAGTACTCCTCCCATAAGTTTATATGAGAACCAATATGTTCATTGAAACCAAAGAATTAAAGGTATCATGAGAAGATAATTAGCTACACAACACACAGATCAATGAAAATGCATAGTTATTGAATCTTACAATTCACTATTTGAATCCTACGATTTAATAAGATTTGCCTATTGATTCATATCATAAGATGAATCTTATGATTTTGTATCTTATGATACATAAATGAATCTGTGCTATTTCTTATCATTGATGTGATTCACACGATTCAACAATTTGTATTATTATTGTTATTATTTATTATTTTACTTTTCTTTCATGGATTCTCATGAATAAATTGAAAAGTCATGATTATTTCACTACTTGTCAGTTGTCACCCACTCATTCGATGCATACACTTTATTTGGCTATTCTATTTATTCGTTTCCGTTGTTCTAAAATAAAGACTTCAGAGAATATTTTTATTGGCTAATGTTAATTGTTTTAGTTTTTGTTGGAAGACTTATGTAACTAATAAATTCGTTCTCTAAAAAAAAGTAATAAATTTGTTTTAAAAGACTTATGCTTAAGTTGTTTTATATATTTTCCTTAAAAAAGTTGTTTTTTATCTATTTCTAGATTAAAATTATTACATTGAACACTATATATCATTAACATTTATATGATATATTTGAAGTAACTTTTCACTTCATTGTCTCTGAATGATACGATTCGATACAAATTATGATTCACCGTCCAAAAATTAGCTTGGGAATTCATGATTTGAATCTCAATTTGATAACCTTGATGAAATGTACTTATAAAAAGCACCTAAAAATAATAACATTCAAGAGACTTATATGAATATTTTGTACCCAGCCTTGTGCTTTAGTGCATCATGTATGTGTGATGACAGAAGGGAGGGCTTTTTCTGGGAAGTTATACAGTAAAGAAATAACAGTCCCAGTCCCCAGAAATTGCCAGACTCTTTCTATTTTTATGAATGTTTAGAGGCTAGAGCTAAATGTTCTCAACAGCAACAACCACATTAAATGGAGTTTCTACATAGATCAACCAAATCCAAAGAGCTCTAAAAACAACTGAACAATTTAGCAAACCATCAAGAGGGAATCCTTTTTTCTTTCCAAATGTTTTCTTAGGTCTTTCTCTACCACTTTTACTCAACTAGTTTTCATTTGATCCACTCTTCATCTCAAGTCTTACTGGAGCCTCCATTGACCTTCTCTTGAATGTAGCCTGAAATTGCCTTCCCTACCTCCTCACACAAAAACTGGCAATCACAGTCACACATATTTCACACTTGCAATTTTCATCTGGTTAATTTTCCTACAGATAAAAAAAAAAAAAATAACGATTCATAATTGTTACAAATGGATAGTTCCTAGTTACACAATTGACATTTCCTAGGTGGAACCCCTGCATTGTGGTGTCTTTGTAGAACCACAGTAGAAGAATAAATTTAAAAAGAACATCACACTTAACCTCAAATAGGGCCATTTCCCACCAGAATCACAAATAATAAGCCATCCAAATGACCAATTCATCCATACCTTCATATACAATAATACTCAAAGGATAGAAAAGGATCACAGGAAGACAAGAGGACTAATCATTTATTTAAAGGAGCAGAACAACCCAATACAAGACTAGTGGTGTACATAATATAGCTCAGGGTTCAACCTGTCGTTGATGTTGAATATAACAAACCTTGAAATTTCATAACATATAAAGGTGTCATCCTACCAATGTTAGGTCCTTCAAAAATAGAAGCTGAAGAAGAAATTGTAACATATCATATCAACAAGAGGTAGAATCCAATAGAAAACTAAGAAAAAGTACAGGCACTGAAGATGAGAAATCCTTAGGAGCAAGACCAACTATATGCTGCCCAATCTTAAATGGACATAAATTTAGCCTGTTACCGCATTTTAACACCAACAGCATTTTCATGTAGCAAAATAATAGAACCGTATGAGATTCTATAAAGAGATCCCAAAGAAAAAGGACAAATTAAGAGAGATAAAAAAAAGATACAAATATATTCTAAATGAGACCCCAAATAATACACCATTGGTTCAAAATGAGATCCCAACTAACACAATATAAATTTTGACATTCTATTCATGTCAAATGCTCAAATTGAGAGACACAAAGAAGAAAAATCAATATTCTGTGAGACATTTCATAAAAAGCTTATAAACACACATATCAGTAGGATTTAAATTACAAATTAACAAAGCAAAAGATAGAAACAAAGAATTAGCAAAGATTGAATGTCATGAAAAATTCAAAGTAATAGTACTCACATCAAGCACAGTAGCTCCATCACTTGCATTGTACTTTGCCAATTCGCAGAAAGACCTCATTTTGCCATTTATTTCATCCAGACTGTAGGCTGCAAAATAAGATCCAAATGATTTACAGAATAGAACCAGTACACATTAAAATAAATCTTCATTTTTAATCAATTCCAACACAACTTGATTTAATAGCAATCTTAATCATAAAAAAAAAATCTTTAGTCATTTCCAAATCAGTTGGCAAAAGAACCCAAATAATACATTTTCTATATAAATTTACCAATTTGGGACATTTTTGAAACATATTACAACTTTGGGGCAGTTGGTCACACCCAAATTGGGCAGGGGTGGTCACGCCCAAATTGGGCTGGAGTGGTCATGCCTAATCTGGGCGTGTTCCACCCCAGGGTGATGACACGTGGCAATTCAGGTACAGCGCGGTATTTTCATAAACTTCGGAAGGTCATAACTTTTGACTAGGATGTCCAATTGAGGCGCATAATATGTCAAAACGATCGTTGTTTCGAGGAGAAGCCGCTATTAAGTCCCAAAAGGAACTTGTTAAAAAAAATTTCCAAAAAAAATCCTCTAAGTACTTCAAAATTGTGATTGTCTTCCAACCTCCAAAAAATTTCCCGTTTTCTAATTTTTTTTCTTTATTCAACTAGTGAATTGCATGGTATTTTCTGTTTTTTTTGTTTACTTCAATTAATTTCGAGTGTTTTGACATATCATATGATTCCATTGGATATTTCCGTCAAAAGTTCGACCATTTGAAACATATATTGCTTATTTTTTTTATTTCTGTCAATTTTATTCAATTAGTGAATTGCATGCTGTTTTTTATTTTTTTTATTATTTCTATTAATTTCGACCGTTTTGACATAAAGTATGCCTCCATCACTAACCCTAGTACAGTACTTATTTTAAACTGTATTGTTTTTTATTTTTTTTATTACTTATATTAATTATTTTTTTTACTGTACTTTTTTTAAATAAGAAAAATACAAATCAGTTCTACAACAATTTTTGAACATTTTTTCAATCACATAAGACCATCACTAACCCTAGTACAGTACTTATTTTAAATTGTACAGACTAAATAAATATATACAACCAAATTGTAACAGGAAGGAATCCCTAAGGTGAAAAAAATTGAATGGGTTTTTTAAAAAATAAATAAACAAAATTATAATGAAATTTGAGTGAAATTTTATTTTGATTTATGTAAATAATGAATCATGTAATTTGACTGGGATGTCCGATGAAGACATAAAAAAATAAAATACAATGGAAATTAATAGAAGTAATGAAAAAAATAAAAAAGCAGCATGTAATTCACTAGTTGAATAAAATTGACAGAAATAAAAAAAAGAACAAGCAATATATGTTTCAAATGGTCAAACTTTTGACGGAAATATCCGATGGAGTCTTACGATATGTCAAAATGCTCGAAATTAATTGAAGTAAACAAAAAAAACAGAAAATACCATGCAATTCACTAGTTGAATAAAGAAAAAATTAGAAAACGGGAAATTTTTTGGAGGTTGGAAGACAAAATCGCAATTTTGAAGTACTTAGAGACCTTTTTTGGGAAAAATTTTTGACCAAGTTCCCTTTGGTATTTAGTAGCGGCTTCTCCTCGAAACAACGATCGTTTTGACATATTATGCGCCTCAATCGGACATCCCAATCAAAAGTAATGATCTTCCAAAGTTTACGAAAATATTGCATTGTACCTGAATTGTCACGTGTCACCCTGGGGTGGAACACGCCCAGATTAGGCATGACCACTCCAACCCAATTTGGGCGTGACCACCCCTGCCCAATTTGGGCATGACCAACTGTCCCAAAGTTGTAGTATGTTTAAAAAATGTCCTAAATTGATAAATTCATATTAAAAATGTATTATTTGAGTTTTTTTGCCCAAATCAGTTTGATTCAATAGCAACACCAAGCATATCAACAAATATTAAAAGATTAAGTTAATCATCTGGAACCATTTCAATCTTGTTTAAAATCAATCCAAAGCATATAAAATGATTGCTCCTAATTTTAAAAACAAATTTAAAATGATTTTCAAAACACTCCCTACTACAGGATAACATTCATGCAGGTCCTACCTTTATTTAACGAGTCCCATCTCATATACGAGTATAGTTGAACCTACATGGATTTGTGGAGTGAAAGAGTATATTAAAGAATGTCTTTCCAGCAAATCTCCTGTATACACATTCCAAAAATATCTGTTTTTAATCATTCCCAAATCAACTTGATTCCATAGCAGCATTAAAGACCTCTAAGTAGATAAACTTCTTCATAACTACTTGTCCTAATTAATTAAGTTTCTCCCATAAGCCAAAATCAACTTATTCACTTAACTTTTATAGAAATTATCTCATTTAACCTTTTAAAAAATGTGTACATATGTTGATTTTAGCCTATGAGAAAAATTTAATTCATTTTATATTTTTTTTCTCTTATAAATTCTTACCTAAAGCAGAAGTTTATCATCCAAACATGGCATAAGCAAACTTTAAAAGTTAAAAATTTCCAATTCAATATAATAATGCTTATTATTCAATTATTAGACTTAGAATTTGCTTCTTTTTATTTAAATGCTTGCTTTATGGTTTAAAAAATTATTTTGAGGATGTAAATTTGATGATGTAATAATATTTTCATATTTGTTATGAATTTTCTTCATGCTCTAAAAAGTAGTAATAAGTTGTTTTATTTCTTTTTTATTTTAACTATTTTTTATTTTGAAATATCTCTATTAGTATTAAAATCTACCTAAATATATTTTTAATCCTATTCAAAAATAATATTTTATTATAATATTTTTGAAAATAGCATTCTTTATAATACAATATTACTCACACCAATATCATTTCCAGTGATACAATACCAAGAGGAGTTGCTTAATGCTTATTTTATAATTATTTAAAATTCTGATCATGTCCGTTACTCTTTTTTTTTTTTTTTTTAACAAGAAGGTATTTATTACTTAACTATTTTTCTTCTCATCGAGTCAATTCATTTAAGATAAATTCTTCTAATTGTGATTTCATATCTAAGTTGAAAATCGAATCTTAAACCTTAGTTGAGAGATTTAAGTGTCTAATCATCTATTTCACTTAATTTCAGCAACTCTTTTACAGTACAATTCTAAAAGGTTCATCAAATAAGTGTCAAATTACTCCACATTTTTATATTTCATCGAATATTGGCTTTTTTATGATATCCACTAGTTACAAATAGTGTTGAAGGCAGGAATTTTATTGAGAGAGGACCAACATAAAAAAAAATATCATAAATAAAAGTAATTCGAAGACAATACAAATCTAATATACAAAAAAAATTTTAAAAAATCTATTACAGAAATTAAGATCACTTCACTTGACTCTTACTATACGTGTTTTTATTTTCATATTGTTAAAATTATCTACAATTGAATCTGTACTAAAACTCAAAACAATTTCTTTTTCAATATATGTAATCAAAGAATCATTAAGAAATTGGTATTTGATTCTATTTTGAACTCCAGTCTAGATTATCTTCATAGTTGAAAAAGATCTTTCAGTAATTATTGGAGAAAATAGAAGAGTGAATAAAAGTCTAATCACTTTAACAATAAGAGGATAAATGATGGACTTTCTAGTTCTTGCTAACTCTTGAGTAAATAACAGTTTATTTTATTTTAGAAGAATAACAACAATAACAACAACAACAACGAGAAATAGGAGAAGAAAGAAGAAAAGAGAGAAAAAGAAATGAATAAAGGAATACCTGAAACCCTCCTCTTTCACTTATTGAAGTATCAAATGACACAACTTTTTTAACTCTTTCTGTTCTCTTGGGATGAATTTGTATCTTCTTTTTCTCCTCTATGTATTTGTGTCCAGATCTCTTCCTTTTATAATGTTCTTTCTCCATCTTCCTCTTTATTATTTCCCTTCTTATTATTATTTTTTCTATTTTATTATCTTCCTTTCCTTTTTTTCTTTTTATGTTGTCTCTCTTTCCCTTTTTATTTTTATTACATTTTCTTTCCTCTTTTTTTTTATATATTTTCCCCTCTTTTATGTTTTTTTTCCTTTTTATTGTTCTAATATTTTTTTTTCTTTTTTTTACTACGTTTTCTTTATTTTTTTCTTTCCCCTTTCACCTTTTTTTAATATTTTTTTATTTTTTATTTCATTTTTGTTTTATTTTTATTTTTATTAATTTTTTAAAATATATATTTTAATTTTCAAATTTTAGGGGGGGCGGTGACCCATCTTAGCCCCTCTAATTCCGCCTTTGGTTACAAAAAAATCCTTATTGTATGCTAATACCATATACTACCCCAACATTATTTTGACATTGTATCTTAATTGTAAAAGTAAATTAAGAAACAATGTCTAGTTGCTCTAAAAGATTTGGATATGTGCTTGTTTTCAATACTAAACAACACATCTTATAACATGTTTGGTTGTGCACTTGAAAATAAAAAACTTTACACATGAGATGACATGAATTTCTTAATAAATTGATGCAAATTCATACACCACTAAGACTATATATGCCACATTCTCTTACATAAGTGGGTGGTTGATTTCAACCTCAATCAATTAAGGAAACAATAATAATTAGGATAAATAATCATTTTTGTCTTTGAATGTGTAAAACACTGACAAATTCGTTTCTAAAAGATGAAAATTCAAATTTAGTCCCCAAAAGTGAAAAATGATTGTCACAAATCGATCCATCCGTTAACTTTCGTCCGTTATCATTAATAAAAGAGTCTAGTGATACAAAGGGACGAAAATGTCACAAAAATGATTGTCACGCATGATTGTTGAATAAATTGAACGAAAATGTCAGTAAGTTTTCATTTTTGATCAAAATGCCAATAGGTTTCTATTGAGTTAATTTGTCGGACCCCAAATTTTGTTTCATTTAAAGGTAAAATATAATTTAATCTTCATCTTTCCCCCCTCTTTTTTTATCATTGCAAGCACAACATTACAATAATCACTTAAAAATAAAGAAACATAAGTTAGAACAAACATAGTAATAAGCATAATATTGATTAATAAGCATAATTTGACCGTTTCTATGGAATGTCATCTCTTTGTGTCATATAGGTTCTTTCATTAAATACGACGAAAGTTAATGGATTGATGAATTTGTCACACTTTAGTCATTTTCGAGTAGTAAAATTTTAAATTTTCATTTTACATATATAAATTTGTTAGCATTTTACACATTTAAGGACAAAAATAATTATTTATCCTAATAATTATTATTTCATATTAGATCTTAGGATAGGTCCAATCCAATGGGCTTGATCATAAAATGGGCTTAGCTACCTAGTAAACTAGATGTCAAATCCAAACCACAAGAACCTCACTGCATACATTTGAGCCATAAGGTAGCCTTCTAGTTTTTTTTTTTTTTTAAAAAAAAAAAACACTTTACCGATGCAAAATGTTATTTTTGTATAACATTGAATAGTTTCATTTTATAGGGAACAATGTATTCCTAAACTGCGAGTATTAATTTATGGGTTTTGTCCTTAATTAATCCTCTAAAATTTAGCCAAATTTATTTGATAGTGTTCAATTTCACTGGTTACTATTAATTTTGCTTACTGTTCCAAAATAATCCTTGAGAGTGTTTAACATATAGTCTTATATATTTTTAAAAAAAAAGAATTTAACATAGAATAAACAGGAACACAACAAGATGATGGCTAGTAATTTGATAACAAGATGAGGGGAAAAAATTAAAGCCTCGTGTACTCTTCTTTTCTTGCTGCAGTAAGTTACCACGTTTTGGTTAGGTATGGTGGAAAAATAACATGATGAGGAACACCAGTTGCCACGATGTAAAGTGTACTTTAGTAACATTACTTGAAATGTTGCAGCTGTGATTGACAAGAGTTAACAAATAACTAGCTTAGTTGCTGCCCAATTTCAATGTAATCATGATAAGACTAACAGAAAAGAGTACCATATCTAAATCATTTTGTTATTATTATAGTAGCTTACATCTAAAGGCTCTTTAGTTCTAACAAAACTAATCAAATTAGCAATGTCGCTTGGCTTAATTCCTAAGCAAAATCCATTCATAGCTTTTTCAACTGCAGCACCAGAACTTTTGATCCTTTAAATAGTTTGTCTGGTGGATATATATAGTTTGACCTTTGTGCCCACGCACGAATGAATCCCACAATTGCAGATTGAGTTATTGATTTGAATAAATAGTATATGCATTGATAATTATTTTAAAAATTATCATTAATAATGATTTTACATATGAGTACTCTTAGAATATTGATTAAGAAATTAAAAAAAATTACTAAAAATCACATGAGAGAACATTTAAAAATCACATAAAAGTATATTGTTGTGCATTCCAATAATAAAACATTTCTTTTTTTTACTTCTTCAACTAACTAGTGTTCTTATAACACAGTTAACATTTGTTTATAATAATAATTTTTTATTAATTGATAAAGTGAAATATTTTACCTAAACTCATGTGGGGTAGCATTGAAGGTGGTTCACTTCGTTTTTCTCTTTCCCCTCCAAGTCATAGCCACTTCGATTTTGTCCTCAAACCCCACATGAAAGCCATTTTGACATGTCAAACTCAACTAGTGAACATGATTAACCCTTTAACGATTTATGTGACAAATAGTAACTTCAAAATTGTTCATGTCCATTAAAGTTGCCATCATCATTTATTACAAAAGCCCTGAATAGAAGGTAAGTTTTGGGAGTAGGGATAACCTCCAATTTATGCCACCTGCTTTCATAATAATTTGACAACCAAGGGTATTTTTGGAAATATAAAACACTACAGTGATGCACCTATTCCCTAGCCTCGTGCATTATATAAGAGAGAGGCCCTCATGGCCTTAACACACCAACATTCCCCTTCTCATAACAACCTCCATTCAGAAACTCTCATTAGTTAGTTCCACTTTCATTCTACATCAAAAGTATGGATCAAATTAAATCCCACAAAATAGAAGCTTTGATTCAAAGCACAAAATCCCATAACTACTTAATTAAGCTTATTCAATTTTTGGTCCCATTATCTGTGTTTTCTTTCTTCATTTCTCCATCTTCCTTGCTTGCTTTCCTCTACCACTTCAACCTCTACTTCTCTACATTTTCATTGCAACTATTTACTCACACCATAGACAAGAATTGCATGTTTCTCCTATGCAATGGTCTCCTTGTATTTGTTGGCATAACAAGATCATTATCTGGGTCTAGTAGTGTTGCTGAAAGTGAATCTTCTAAGTATGTTGAAGATGGATCACAATCTCCATACTCAGTTGTTGAGGCTAATGAGGCAATAATCTTGGTGGAGAAGGAAGCCATGGAGAAAATTCATGAGCCTCGTGGACGGAATACAGGAACAGAACATGCAATAGAAATCAAGTACTCTGGTGAAGAAGAAGAAGAAGAAGAAAGCATAGGAGACATAATTTTGAAAGGTGAAGAAGAAGAAAAAGGGAATGCAGAATCAGTTTTGACAGAAGAGAATGAGAAGCTAGATGGAGAAACTGGACAATTTGGTGCTGAAGATGAAGACAAGGAGTCAGAAATTGATGACTTTCTGATTGGAGAAAGTGTTGAAGAAGAAGAGGTTGTAGAAGAACCAAACTGGGTGTTAAGTACTGAGGAGTTGAACAAAAAATTTGATGACTTCATTAGAAAGATGAAGGAAGATTTGAGGATTGAGGCTCAAAGACAATTACTCATGGTTTGAATTTGATTAGAAACAATTATGATATTTTTCTTATACCTTTAATTTTTATTTTTATTTTAGGAATTCTAGGCTTAGTTGTTAGCCCCCTCCCCCTCTACTTTTCTAGTATTATAGTTGTATTCCAACATTATAGAATTGTAATTATTAATGAGAAAACAGTGTAAGATTTTATTTGTAGAATACATACAGTCAAGCATATATGCTTGTTTGGTTAAGCTTTTTATTTCCCATGCCACTACACGTTCAAGCTTTCAGTTAAAGGAGGATTCAACTAATTCTTTTTAAAAAAGTAATCTTGTCAAACAGGTTAGAGTTTTGTACTCCTTATTCATATCTATTCCTTTAGAGGATGAAATTAAGTCTCAATAATAGAAATCATTTCTTAGTTTTTCCAACTTATTCATAATCAAGGTTGTAAAGGAGGGTCTTGCTTTGAAATTTTGGAACATTAGGTAAAATAATTAGAAAACTTCTATATAAATAATCTTAATTTACAATTAATTACATTTAATCACTTAATATTTTTTAGCCATATTAGTTACTTTTATTATAATTAAATTAGAGACTTTGTTTGTTTTCTTTTGTCACCATGACATTGGTCCAGAGTATTGACCAGTTTTGTTAATGATTAATTTTTATCGGAGAACCTCGTTGTCCACCTTTAGTGAGGTATCTCCTCTTAATCATGTTTTTTCCATGCACAGGACTCGAACTCGAGATGTTTCTTAAAAATATCAAATTTAGTATCATTCAGACCAATGACTTGTTGATGACTTAGTTTGGTTTTATAAGAACTAATATAGAATATTCATACATTAGTTAGTTTTTTTTAACAAAAGTACCTTTAATTATGAGTCATTTTTTGGAGTTCTATAACTAATAGGTAGAATACATTAATCTCAAAAAAGGAATTCGATTTATAGGATTTGGTATAATACTTATGAGATTGGTAAAGAATTCAATTTATGGGATTTGGTATAATACTTATGAGATTGGTGAGATTCAAATATTTTTTCTTTAAACATATTAATTTGATTTCATAAATGAAATCATCACCCTATATCATGTTGTCAAAAGTAAAACTCCTTATTTTTTTCTAGAGAATCTACTAGTTTTAAGTTCTTTAAGAGTGTTCCAATGAAGATTTCTAAAAATATTTTATACTCAATGTTTGAACCCAAATTTTTGTTTGAATTCTTGGCTAAAAAAAAAAAAAACTAAGCTGAGTTTAGTTAATATAGGGATAGGGGGAAAAGCAACGAAGTTTCAATAATTTTTTATTTAAATGAGTATCCCATCTAAGTGTACGTTAAAAAGAGGTTAATGTTGGATGTGGGAAAAGCTTTCCCGGAGAATGGGTCATTTATTTTTGCTGAGTCCTAGCTATATAGCTATGTTTCATTATATTTGGGGTAGCGATCGATAAATGTAGAAAAGAAAAGATATACTGATAAAGATTTTTTTCTTCAAAATAAACAATTAAAATAATAAATATAATAAAGATAAGAGAGATTAAAAGAATTAAAGTCGATAAAAGCATTTTAAAAAATAATAAGAGTATTTTTCAGTAACGTTGAGGATAATCTTGAAAAAAAAAAGCCATATAAATTTAAATAAATTTAATGTTATTAATTAATTAATTAATTTTTATGAGTTATTTAATTGAGTTCTATAAAAGAACCAAAGAGAATAAATAACTTGCTGGGTCTCAAAATGACTGCATGGCTAACTCGTTTAATTATATATATATATATATATATATATATGTGTGTGTGTGTGTGTGTAGAACAATATGTTTCTTGGAGAACAGATTACTAATATAATATATTTTCAACAATTAAAAAGACTTAAAATTGGAGAGTCAATGGGATAAGTATCAAGAACTATTATTTTTTATTAAAAAAAAAAGGATTCTATTAATTTAATTAGTATGCACTATCTGTATAAACTGTGTTAGTAAGAATTTATCCACGACCAATGATCACTATGTCAATAACGTAAATCACATATAGGGATCATTTTGAGGCTGAAATCGTTTATTGACTTTTCTTGGTGCATATTATAGCAAGCATTTATTGCATAAGTTAGCAACACTCACTCAGCTGCCATGCGTCAGAGCAGAAATGATGGGAGTATTTGGCAAATTTATTTCGATGGTAATACGTGTAATTGGTAGATTGGAATGAAGATTCTAGTTTTGATTTTTTATTGATCAAAAGAAGTAACAATTCTAAAAACAAATTTCCACCATTTTCTTTTCTGAAAGGGTAAAGTATTGTCATATTATTTCTAAAATTAAGAAAAATCAATATAAATTCTTAAGATGTTAAAAAGTCTATAAATTTAGTTATTTATTTTCATTTTAGTTCTTAAACATATGTTAACATTATAACTCAAATTAAATAATTTTTAAAATTTTAAACTAAAATGATTCGCACGTTACATTTGTAAGAAGTTTATTTTAATTTTTTTTACTTTCAGAGATTAATTGTAATATCATTATAAACTTTCGGAACTCAAATGGTATTTTACCTTTATTTAAATGTAAATAAGTGATTTAGCAAGTCAGTGCAATGCTCACAGATGTCATGTTTTAACTAATTAGTTATTGAAACTACAAATACAGCCACTTGCTTAGCTATCAGTAGTTATATTCTTGTCTAGCCTAAAAAAATCTTATAAACTATGGTTGAGCATGCATTGGAGGATTCTAGGTTTCCAAATATAAAATACTAGTTGAAAAGGATTTATGATATTCCAGCCAAATCAGGGATTAGTTGCTGATGTTACCGGTAACTAAGAAACATAATGCAGATATGATTCCCATCAATTTACACTCAAATTGCACATGCTGTACGTCCTTATTCTTAATCTATTTTTTCTCCACTGCAGGCATGTTCATTTTAGCCTAATTAGTTTAGTGGCATTCAATCAAACTACTCTTTTTTAAAGATAGGACAAGCTCCCAATTTAAACAATAATACAGGAAAGTTAATTATTAAAAAAATATTTATCATTACTTGTGTATTGAAAGACAGCGTTAGAGGAAAAAAAAAAGAGCTTAACAAAAGATCTCAAGTTAAATTATGCATATAGGACACAAAAACCAAAATGCATTGGTGTCAAAAGGGTTAGCCTGCATTTAGGGATCACAATAACCTATAGTATTCACTCACATATTTGTGTTTAAAAATAATACATATGTATCTGATCTTATCCATGCTAGTGATAATTTTAATCTCCATTATCGTATCCGTTGGTTAGATATCTGTATACTCATATCTGCACTTGTGATTCACTTTATTTATGTATAAAGTTGTTAATAATAAATCAATTAAAAATTAATTAAAGCAATATGTAATTAAAGTAAAAATTCATTCTTAAATAATTCAAACATAACATTAAAAGTATATACATATAATATTAAAAACAAACAAATATAACATTGATTTATTTAAACTCAAGTCGTAAATAAATACAAAATTACAAATATAATCATCAAATATTGTGATTGTTAAAGTTAATGTTCTAATCACTTAAAAGCTCTAATTAAAAGGTTAAGGTTTTCTACTCTTTGATAATCATTCATCATAACAATGACTTTTTACTCTTTAATAGTGATAGTATTAGAAATTAGAAACTTAGAGTATTAGTCATAAAAAGTATAATTATTTTTCATAGAAAATTATATATATATTATTTTGTAATATATATCAATTGTATTAATATACTCATAACTGTGTATATTTGTGAATATATATATATATATATATATATATATATGTCCCGTATATAGTCTCAATATTATAAGTAATTGTCTGTTTCGTTTATGAATATTTTTACAAATATCTATATATCAATGCCATTTGTTATTTTTACTTGCGTTTGGACGTGGACGTACCTACGTGAAAAATATCGTGATTATATCGCCCCTTTAATGAATTTTCATTACAAAGGTCCCATGGGTCCTCTCTACCGAAGTGAAGTCTATCTCGATATTTAATATTGAATTTGTTTGGTTTTCGACCTTGTAGAACAAATCAATTTTTTGGTCGGTGAGGTCTAGAAGGATTTTTGAAACCAAGAAGAGTTAATTATTTTGTTTAATAATTATATCTGATAAAATATTTGATCAAGTCAAGGAAACACCTAGTACACCCAAATTGAATATACTCTTCCATCACGTATCCATATATGTTGAATAGTATATTTTAGTCTTCAACATGTGTGAACAACGAGCATCACTCATCATAATTATTGTCACTAAACCTACTTAAGGGTGATAACTTGATTGGAAGTGTCTAAACATGACCAAGAGGAGTATTATTAACTAATAATTATGATGTGACAGGTTCAGATACCACATACCTCTCAAGGTTAGTATAAAAAGAAATAAATCACCATATAAGAAGACTGATTCATTCTCACTTATTCATTGCATATCTTTAATAATTCTGGGCCAAACTCTCACTTGAACTTAGAGTGTCTTTTGCAAATATTTTTCCCTCCATTTTGTTGAACACACGTGCACATGAGACCTCGGTAGGAAAAACCAAGACCCTTTGATACTATAGACCCTTTGGTAGAAGGACAACTATCTGATTCATTTGTGACAAGAACAATAATTACATTGAATAATTATTTCATGTACTTAATTCAAATTCAATAGTCAAATATTTATAATAATCCTTTTGTGTAAGGTGATTATAAAATAATTTAAATAAAAAAATACTAACAAATCATGGATCCAAATGATATTAGACTTAATTTTCTTAAATAAGATTTTAGATTTGGAATTTACAAATAAAAAAAAGTACGATTGAAAAAAAAAATTAAAAATAGTCAGTCAAATTTTTCGACAAAGATTATTCATTTATAAAATTGACATGTACTCTATATCAATATAATATAGTAAAAAAATTAAAAAAAATCTGAATTATATGAATAAATAGATATATTAATTAAAATGATATAACTAATCAATTAACCGACCCACC
>PYAF01004902.1:1158087-1202681 GCA_007407185.1 Glycine tomentella
TATATATATTAATTAGAATGATGTGATTCTAGATAAAGATACTTATATATGTAGGGACATTCTTCGTGAGCATTAAAATTAAAAATTAATTCAATACATTAATAAACTCATAAATAATAAATTCATTTACCTAAAATATAGGAAAATTATCATTTTTTACATATCATTATGTAACAAAATTAAATACCATTATTGTCTTGACTTGAATTATGGACGAATAAATTATATTTAAGGTCTTAATAATAATTGTATTTAAAAAAAAAAACTACTAACAAAAGTTAGTTTTGAGAATAAATAGAAGTGAAGTAAGCTTAAAGAAAACTTATCTCATCTTCTTCTCTACTACTTGTAAAGAAACACAAATTACATAATAACAATGAAGTTCCACTTAATTAGGATATATATATATATATATATATATATATATATATATATATATATATATATATGTGTGTGTGTGCGCGCGCGTGTGTGTTTAACAGCAGCACTTCAGTGAGGTGCATGTTTATATTTGTTTAACTTTTTTTCTGCACTCGAGCAGCAGGTATCATATAATTGTTAATATAAAGATCGTTATTTGTTTAACTTTTTTTCTGTACTCGAGCAGCAGGTGTATCACATAATTGTTAATATAAAGATCGTTACTTATATAAATAATCATTATTTAATAATATTTATATTATAAATAATATATTTTCAAATATTATAAAATTTATAAAATGAAGTTAAAAATGTTATCAATTTTAGTATTAAAATATATTTCCGTATAAAATATTTAAATCCATATAATTAAAATTATAAGATCTGTAAAATTAAGATAAGTAACTCATAGAAAATTATACATTTCTAAATGCTATAAGAGAAAAAAGAAAATGCATACCGTATGTGTTGATAACCATAAAACTCATTGACAGCTCGAAGTTTTTAGGACTTGAATGTGATGAGAGTCTCTAAACTTCAATCCTCCACACCACTTATCCCTGTAAATGGATAGAAGCAGACGAAATAAAATAACATTAGTTATCATTAATTAATTATTCAAAATTAAATAAGATAAAATATAAAAATTAAACATAAGAAAACTTTTTTCGTTTCATTATTTCAAATACCTTTAAAATAACATTTATTTAATTTCATTTGTTTATACAAATTTTTTAACTTCAGGAGAATAATATTGTGGATAGAAGTAGACGAAATAAAATAACATTAGTTATCATTATTTAATTATTAAAAATAAGATAAAACATAAAAAATAAACATAATAAAACTTTTCCATTTCATTATTTTAAGTATCTTTGAAATAACATTTATGTAATTTCATTTTTTATACAAAATTTTTAACTTCAGGAAAACAATATTGTCAAAAATAATTTTTTAGTTATATCAAAAACTAATTACATTCAATTATCTTCAATTATTTTTTAATAATAAATAAGTTATGTACCAGAGACATTTTAATTGAGTTTAGATTTTTTTTTCAATATATAAAAAATTAGTATAATTATTAATATAATTTTTATATAATTCAAAGAAAAAATCCTCTAAATTTATCCATGCATTGCACAGCTACTATCTAGTATAATTAAAAAGAAGACATGGAGACGGAGTATCTTCATCTGTAATATATTAGCATTTTTAAAATTCATAAAATTGATACATATAGACATATATACTTAGATGGATTTCGTTGAAATTTGTAAGACACGGTTTAATTTCGTCTCAAATATCCGTCTCTAATTTTATTTACCAATCCAAGATGGATATCAAGACGAAAAACAAGATAGAGACACTTCCGTCTCTGAGTATCGTCTCTAAATAAAGAAATTTGGTTTCATCTCCTGCACTTAAAATCTCTATGTTAGAGACGGATATATCTCCGTCTCTATATTCCGTATGTTTATCAAACTTTTCCAATAGTGGCACTACAGAATTAGTTACATATTATCTATTAATCTCCTTAATATTTCAGACATTTTCCAAGTAATTAAATGAAAATTTTACTATATTGCTCAATAAAATATTTAAATAAAAAGTAATAATTGCATTTCATCCCCTCATTTTCATCTCACTCCTCAATGTTTATCCAAACATAACTAATGCCCAATGAAAACAAAAACGTCTTTTTTGTGTGTCATACAAAGCACTCATTCATGCAAATTAGAGATAAAAATAAAAAAATAAAAACAAGCAAAAGGTGCAGATTGTTACACACACACACGATCGAGTGCTTATATATCATGTGGAAAGGGTGTCTTTGATATATGAATTATTGGATTGGCATGGCTTAGCTAGAAGTGATCAGTTTTACGGAGTAGTATAACTAAGCACGTGAATGTGAATGTATTAATAATGACAATATTGACGAGCACAGTCAATAAAAGGTTGCAATAATGTATTTTATGCTTAATAGTAAGTTGGGGTCTGTTAATTCAATACTGTGGCCTGGTCCGTCTATAGGCAGAAGATAAATTATTTTTCAATCCAAAGATAATAATTAATTTGCTAAAATATATATACTAATATTTATTTAAAAAGTTGACTTCTATCAATATATGTTTAATTAATCTATTATACATATTGTGTGAATAAACCTTAATTTTTACTGTTCTATATATTGATGTCAACATATAATTAAATACATAGGTAAGACTAAATCGATCCCAATTGAACAATGCTAGTATTAAATAAGACAAAACTTAGATGTTTAATTAGATAACTTTAGTGTTATTATATTATATTTTCACTTAATTCCATAGACTAACTTAAGTACTTAACGTACATTTTTCAACTCCTTGTTAGTTTTTTAATTCGATCTAATTATTTTTCAGCTTCCTAGCTATAACATAACCTAATTTTACCTAACATGATATGACCAGAACATTGCTAATAACTAAATATCGAGAACATTCAGTGAGACCCATATAACGAGTGACAAGGATTTTTGCCTACGTTCTTTCCACGTCCAAGTAAACGCTTCCAGAACACAAATATGCTCTTAAGATCCACATATATATCCTTATTTCTTGGCCTCTATTCTCTGACTCAGACAATAAATATGTACTGGATTTTTTTAACTTAGCTCGATCTATCAGTTCAAATAGAACTAGCCATACAGTAAAAGTGAAACATTCAGAATAATGGATAGAATAGATGTCTCTTATAAAAAGAGTAACTCAAAAAGCTCCTACTTGCACAAGACGGTGGTTTGGGTCAATGAGTGTGTAACAAGCACAAGCATTCATCACAACGAATTGGAGATAGTTTTTTTTTTTGCATGCATGCATGCATGCATCCGCATATCTTCTATGAGAGACAATTATGTTCCAACCCATTCAGTAGGACTGTTATGAAAATCTTTTATTAAACTATAACAACTCCGTTTATACTAATTAGTATAAGCAGCAAAAACCTAGTTGTATTACTAACATTTCTAGAAGTGTTCATTAAATTATACCAGAACAAGTGATTAAGCTTGGTCATAATTAAAGACTCTTATAATGAATCAATAATCACAAAGTTGAAATTATTAGAAGACATATCGATGATTTATATTACATATGTTTAGCTAATGTAAGTGTTGTGTATAATTAAAGAAGTAAAAATATAGATACACAAGTTTTACAAAATGAATATTGTCCATATATTTTGTTATGTATTATTTTCCCTGTACCAATAATTCAAGGTACCATACTGTTCTGGAGTTGTAATTGGGCCATATGTTAAGGCCCAATTTACTACAACACACGTTATTGAGAATCAACGAACGAGGACCAAGACTCAGTCCACACAAGCAGTTATGAACGTGCAGGTTGAGGCCGAAAATATAGGAAGCCGTTCGTGCACGGTTCAGAGAGCCAACAGTCAGGTATTGTATCTATAAATACAGATTGCTCGTTGGTGAAAGGTACACACACACTCTAGCTCCCTCTCTCAATTACACAAAGCACACACCCCACCCCAAATTCGAGTATCTCTGTGATCGTCTGCTTCAAGGTATCAGTCTCCATTGCTATCCTTGAAGTTACAGAGTTAGAGTGATCCAACATCAAACACGTAACACTTTGGTGTTATACATTTGTGTTCTGGAAAACTTACAGAACATTGGCGCCGTCTGTGGGAAAACGATAAACTTCGAGTCCCACACCTTTCAACAATGGTTAACACAAGAAACAGCCATTCCGTGCCACATTCAGAAATGCCGAACAGGGAGATTTGCCTACCGGAGAATCAGAACGTGGCACGGAGGGAAGAAGTACACGTTACAGAAGCTGTTTTCAACGAAGCTTCCTCTCCCGCTCAGACAGACCAACAGAGGACTCCAACAGCGCGGAGGATGGGTCAGGAGGGGGAGCTCGGAGGACAACTGGTCGACAATGTCCTCAATTCAATCCTAACCCGAATTGAGAACATGGAGAAACGACAGAACTTACAGAGGCAAGACGACATCCGGAAAATTACTCGCCAAATGGAGGAACGTAATGAGGAGTGGAGACGTGCCGAAATGCAGCGAACGGCACAATTGGAGCAGCAACTGCGAATGATAGCTGACCGGATACAATCGTCAAATCCTGAGGGCCAGACGCAGGATTTGAGGATGCACCTGAATCAAAGAAAAAATACAGACCCGGAGGAGAATCAAAGGCGGGTGGAGCGGTCACAAGATCTGAGAACTCAAATAACTCGAAGACGAGACACCTACCCGGAAGATCAAGGGATGACTGACGAGCCAAATCGGAGTCAAATCCGAGCACGAAATGAGGCGCGTGACGAGGTCGACATAGACCAAAGCCCCGACGACAACCCTAGTTATAAAGGAGGCAGTGAGAAGATTCCGCAAGTTGACGGATACGATAAGGCAGGAGAGCAGCATTTCTGTCAGAAGACAGGACCAGTTTACCGACGGAAATATAGTCGGGGACAACAAAACAATAGTCCTTTCGTGGACGACATAGTGAAGGCCCGATATCTTGACGACTTTGATGGGTCCTTTTTATCAAAGTATGACGGAACCCAGGACCCACAAGTGCATATCGATGAATTCGACCTGCAAATGTGTGTCCGGGGGATTGACGAGCCCATAATATCAAGGATTTTCGTCACAACTTTGACGGGCCCGGCGCAGACGTGGTTCCATACCCTACCGCCTAGGTCGATAAAAAATTTTGAAGACTTCGGTCAGAAGTTTTTATTAAATTTCGCGACCAGCAAAAAGCAGCCGAAGTCCGAGTTCACTCTGGGCAAAGTCAGGCAGGTACCCGGAGAAACATTGCAAAGCTATTTGGATAGATTCAAAGAAGCCGCCCTGCAAGTCGAGGGGCTCGAGGAAAGAGTTCACGTATACTTGATCTCGGCCGGACTCGACGGCTCATCAAGATTCGCTAAGTCCATCTATAAGGACCCGGTGAAATCGTTGATGGAATTTCGTGCTCGCGCTAAGAAATATTTGGAGTTGGAACAGATGGAAGTCGTCAATAATTCTGGACGCGGAAGGGAGCGTCATGACAGGAGGAGCCCACCCCCAAAAAATAGGGGATACCCCGAGAATCGAACTCGGAATAATGACCCGAAACCCCGGGCAGGAAGATACGAAAACAACTACGAAAAATATACTCCGTTGAACGTATCCCGATCACAAATCTGGAAGGAGGTCGCGCTTACAGAGATGAAGAAGGTTGAACGGCCCCGCCCAGTTTTCAACAAGGCCGGACTGGATAAATCACGTTTCTGTGAATTCCACAACGGACCCGGACACACCACAAATCAATGTTGGGACCTGCGGGATGCAATTGAGAAGTTTATCCGGGAAGGAAGGCTCAAACAGTACGTCATTCGAACACAAGGAAGAAAGAACAAACGAAAGGGGGAAGAAAATCAACATAGCGACGATGGAAAGAAGCCCCGGGGAGAAAAGCCCCGGAGAGAAAACGACGAGTTCCCGGAGCCTGAATTTGAGTGTAATGTAATCTCGGGAGGTATGGGCGGTGGCGGAGATACCGCCACTCAAAGAAAAAAGTACTTGAAAGAAGTGCTATCGGTCCAGGCACAGCCTAAATTCAAAGCCCGGATCGGAAAGCCAGAACCTCCTCTTTTGTACTTTACCAAACAAGACATGGAGGGGGTGGTACCCGGACATGAAGATGGGCTGGTAATATCAGCAACGGTGGGAAACTGCCGGGTAAGAAGAATGTACGTAGACAACGGAAGCTCTGCCGACATAATCATGTTGAATGCGTTCCGGAAGATGAAATTGGACGTGAAGGAATTAAGGCCCTGCAAAACGATGTTGATCGGTTTCAATGGCGGCAACACAAATGTGATGGGGTCCATCCGCCTGCGTTGAACCCTAGGGACGAGGGAAGCTTATAAATCCGAAGAAGTGGAGTTCGTCGTGGCAGACTTTCCATCCCAATACAACATGATATTGGGGAGACCGACTATTCATAAGTGGGACATCCTAATGTTCACCAAACACCAGAAACTCAAATTCGTGGGCAACAACAGACAAGTGGTGACCATATGCGGCGATCAGAAAGAATCGCGACAATGTTATTACGACACGGTTCGGAAAAGTGAAAGAGAAATCAACAATGACAGTTCCAACCGAGTACGTTCTGTGAATGTCGTGGAACTGGATATGCGGGAAGCCCCAAATGAGTGGAGACCGGAACCCGTAGAGGAAGTCGAGCAAATTCTGATTGGAGACCTGGCCGGTCAGGTGACCAATATCGGTGGAGCATTGGAACCCGAGCAGAGGAACCGGTTGATTTGCTGTTTGAAGAAAAACATCGACATATTCGCCTGGAAGGCGTCGGAGATACCCGGCGTCGATCCCTAGTTCTGCAGTCACAAATTGGCAATGTATCCGGGATCGAAACCGGTGGAACAGAAGAAACACAAATTGGGACCGGAGAGAGCACAAGCCTTGCAGGTTCATATCGACGAACTGCTACAGGCAGGATTCATACGCGAAGTTCAGTGCACCACCTGGCTGTCGAACGTTGTAATGGTGCGGAAGCCGAACGGAAAATGGAGGGTGTGCACGGACTACACCGATTTGAATAAGATGTGCCCGAAGGACGCATATCCCATGCCAAATATAGATCAGTTGGTCGACAATTCATCCGGGTACAGGGTATTGTCGTTTATGGATGCTTTTTCCGGGTACAACTAGATCCCAATGCACCCAGTCGACAAGGAGAAAACGGCGTTCATAGGCGACAGGGCCAACTACTGCTATAACGTCATGCCATTCGGCCTCAAGAACGCGGGGGCCACGTATCAAAGGATGATGAATAGAGTGTTCGAGTCGCAACTCGGACGAAATATAGAAGTCTACATAGACGACATGATCGTCAAAACCACGGATGTTAATAAGCACGTCGAGGATCTTGAAGAAACCTTTGATCGACTACGAAGGTTCAGCATACGGCTCAACCCGTTAAAGTGTACTTTTGGAGTCGGGGCCGGAAAATTCTTGGGTTTCATGTTAACACACCGAGGAATAGAAGCCAACCCGGATAAGTGCCGCGCCGTGCTGGACATGCGATTCCCGACGAGCAAAAAGGAAGTTCAACAATTAACGGGTCGAATAGCCGCACTCACCCGTTTTATGCCGAAATCGGCAGAAAAGGCATTGCCGTTCTTCAAGATGTTGAAGAAACAGGCCGTCATAGAATGGAACTCGGAATGTGAGGCCGCTTTTACTGACATGAAGAGGTCGTTGGCGTCGCCCCCGGTACTGTCAAGGCCGGAAACGGGAGAGGTATTGGTCATGTACTTGTCGGTAGGTGAGGAAGTCGTAAGTGCAGCCTTAGTAAGAGAGGTAGAATCCACGCAGAAGCCGGTATATTTCGTAAGCCGAGCATTGCGCGACTCCGAATTGCGATATCAAAAATTGGAAAAGCTGGTTTTCACCTTGATTGTCGCCGCCAAGAAGCTACGCCCATATTTCCAGAGTCACACTATAGTAATACGGACAGATCAGCCAATTCGACAGGTACTACACAAGCCGGACTTGGCAGGGAGGTTGACCCACTGGGCCGTTCAGTTGTCCGAGTTCGATTTGAAATTCGAAGCTCGCCACGCGATTAAGTCCCAAGCGTTGGCAGACTTCATACGAGAACTCACCCCCCACAACCCGATGATCGGCGAGTGGTGGACCTTATTCGTGGACGGGTCCTCCAACAAGAAGGGGAGTGGAGCTGGAATTATAATTGAGAATCCGGAAGGAGTAGCAACGGAAATCTCATTACAACTAGGCTTCCCGACGTCAAATAACCAAGCCGAGTACGAAACCTTGATCGCCGGACTAGTACAGGCAAAAGAACAGGAGGCCAAGAACGTAAAAGTGTACACGGACTCACAGTTAGTTGCGGCCCAGATCGAAGGACGATATCAGGTGAAAGGGCCCTTGTTGGCAAAATACTTGAGCCGAGTAAAAGAATTGATGTCCGAATTCGACGAGATTACGGTGAATCACATTCCCCGAGAAGAGAACGCCCGGGCAGATATCCTGTCAAAGCTGGCAAGCACTAAGAAACCCGGGAACAACCGAACAATAATTCAGCAACAGGCGCTGCAGCCGACGTGTGTAATGATGATCATCACCGACCACGATTGGCGACGCCAAATAGTAACTTATTTGGAAAAGGGAACATTGCCAGAGGACGAGCTGGAAGCCCGACGCTTGATACGAACGTCGGCTATGTATACGATTATTGACGGAGAGCTATACAGGAAGGGGTTGCATAGTCCTTTGTTGGTATGTGTGGCCCCAGATCGGGTGGGGTATATCCTATCCGAGATTCATGAAGGAATCAACGGACAGCATATGGGGGGCCGGGCACTGACAAGGAAAGCACTCCGAGCTGGCTATTTCTGGCCGACAATGAGCGCGGACGCCGCCAAACATGTGAGATCCTGTGAAAGCTGCCAGATGCACACATCAAGGTTATTATCCCCGCCCGAAGAGTTGCAATCCATCTCGGCGCCATGGCCATTTTATAAATGGGGCATGGATCTTCTGGGTCCATTCAAACCGGCTGAAGGACAGATGAGGTGGTTGATAGTCGCCGTAGACTATTTTACCAAGTGGATTGAAGTGGCCCCGTCAACCGCAATTACTTCGGCCCGAGTACAAAAATTCTTTGAGAGAAATATAATTACTCGATTTGGAATTCCTGGAGAAGTGATCACTGACAACGGAACTCAGTTCACGGATAAAGGGTTCCAAGAGATGATGGCCAATTTCCACATCAGACACCGGTTCGCGTCAGTAGAACACCCTCAATCCAACGGACAAGCAGAGGCCGCAAACAAAACGATCTTGGAAGCTCTACGGAAGCGAATGTATGAGGCCGGGTCGACCTGGGTGGAACAGCTATATCATGTCTTATGGGGGATCCGGACGTCTGTCCAATCATCAACCGGGGAAACACCTTTTCGGATGACTTATGGAAGTGAAGCCATGATCCCAGTCGAGATCGGGCAACAGTCATGGCGGCGAATTCAAACACTGCGACACGGGGAGGAGACAAACAGTGAAGTCCTGGCTTTGGAGTCGGTACTCATGGAGGAGGTCCGAATAGCAGCACATGCCAGGGAATTAAAGATAAAACAACAGATGGCATGCGCCTACAACAAAAGGGTGGTCCCACGGGAGTTCGAAGAGACCGACCTGGTACTACGACGGGCCGACATCGGAAATAAAAACGCCCGGGATGGGAAATTGGCAGCTAACTGGGAGGGCCCATACCGGGTCACTAAAAAATTAGACAAAGGGGCATATATGTTGGAAACATTACAAGGTAAACCAGTCAAGCGAACATGGAATGCTGACAAGTTGAAGAAATATTATAGTTAAAACCACCGACTTTCATTTTAATAGGGGTACGGATCCGGAGAATATCAGAATTCGTATGGTCCCTATTCATCAGGGGCGGTAGAGCAATGCAATCTCGTCATCGAGGGTATGGACTCGGACTGGACATGTTCGAGCCCGTATGGTCCTCTTTCGCGGCGAAGTAATGGTTAATAAATGCGAGCTCGGAAGCCTACACTTACCTTCTGAGCACATTATTGAATAAGTTATGTCGTTGTAATTCCAAAGTGTTAATCCGATCCTACTCGGACATACATATCGTTATTGCAACAACGAATACAAATGCCAGTATTGTTAATTACTATACGTATTGAGTCATTCTATACGATTTCGTAGTATGATAACGACTATAAACGATATGCTAAACGGCCCTGATTAGGCCGGACAACGAATTCGTTAGCAAAGTTGCTTATGGTCGGATGACGTGAACAACAAACAATATATGCGAATATAATGAATGGTCGTTGAGACCAAAAAGATGCGCGCACAAGATATTTTACGAATCAAGTAAAGAACTTGAGCAATATATATACAAACCTACTAATTGTTCTGGGCACCGGTCCCAACAAAGAAAAACAATTGTTCCGGGCACCGGGCCCAATAAAAGAAAGAAAAATACAAGTTAAAACCGGCATTCCGGTCCTTCAGTTTGACGGGGGCTGGGAGTCGGTACCAGGCTGCGGAACAGCGGCGGGGTCGGCAACAGGCTGTGTGGCGTCGACGGAAACAGTAGCGTCAGCGGAAGGAGCAGGAGTAGGCTCTCCCATCGACACAACTTCTGTCGTAACAGCCGCAAAATCTTCGGATGCAGGAGGAGGAAAAAGCCGCTCATCTTCGACGTAAGCCAAGAAATGCATCCCGGCAGTAGTCATAGCCACTCTGGGGTTCAAAAAATTGATCTGCTCAAGGGCGTTGCTGAAGCCTTCCTCGGCAGCATCACGAAGACTCGCTTTCATAGCAGCCAGCCGACCCTCGTAATCCCGAACGCAGGCCTCTTTGTCAGCCTGGATAGACTCAAGATTTGAAGTCAGGAGGGCCACCTTCTGATCAGCAGCTTCGAGGGTGTAAGGACCCTGAGATCTGGCGCGGGTGGCGCCAGGCACGGCGCATGAAATGCCTGGTGTTTTAAGCATGTAATTAAGCCTAGATCTAGGCCATGATTAAGGATGATGAACATGCTTAAGAGTATCCAGAGATGGGTATAGGTTGTTCTGGCATATGGCGCGACCCACTTGGGGTTTGGCGCGACCCACTTGGGGTTTGGCGCGACGCGCGCCATATGTGTAAATCAGGGCAGATGGTTCTGCCATGCCACGCGAGTCACTTGAGTTCCACGCGCGTCGCGTGGATTAGCAGTGCATGTGGCGCGACATGCGTGGTAACTGGCGCGAGACGCGTGGAAGGGTCGGTGCAGCCTATATAGTTACGAGGGTCGCGTTTTGGGGAGAGAAAATCATTTCTCTTCTTCCCCAAAACGTCCAGCAGCCATGGGAGAGCTTTCCAAGCTCCCATGGCCATGTTTTGTGACCCCTAAACGCTCCCGAACCCAGTAAACCTCCAAGAAACCGAGTGAGAGCGAGAATCCTTCCTCCCTTTCACCAAAACCTTCAGTTTCTGAGGAACCTCCAGAGAGGTGGATGAAAGCTCGAGTTTGGCGAGGAACGGCGATGGTTCAGCGTCACCAAGGCTAGGGAGAGTAGCCTAGAGGCCTTCCTCATCAGTTCTGAGGTAAGAAACTCGAGTTTTCCCGATTGATTTTGGATTTGAGGGTTTTGGGTGAATAGTGACTCATCTGTGATAGGGCTAGAATTAGCTCTGGGTCCAGTTGAGAGAAGGGTTTAGAATGACGTAAGGAGGAAGGATTAGCTTTCAGTTTGTGTTTTGGAGACTGTTGGTTTTGGCTCTAGGTGAGGCATGTGTGACTTGGACTGAGTCACTTGATCTGAGACATGCCAGAGCCTTTGTGATGGGCTTGAGGTGCCTGATCGGCCATGGAGACGGTGTCTGGTGAGATAGACCGTCCAAGCCCTGAGATACCCAGAGGATTTGGGTTGTTAGAGCTTTGAGCTCTTTGTGAATGGCTTGTGGATGAGTCTAGAATGACTCTGAGGCCATGGATGATCTGGGATAGACCACTGAGGGTCTATGGAAAGGCTTGTGATGGATGAGCCTGATGAACCTTAGAGTAGATGCTCAGGTTGATGGGAAGGACTGTGGCTCCTTTCCCAGAAGCAGTGGATGTCTGCTTGTTGAGCTTATGCATGTTTTGATGCTTGTATGGTCTGTGATATATGGTTGTATGCCTTGATAGGGCTTGACACAGTGGGTGTCAGAGGAACAGACCATCAGTGGAGGCTCGAGCTGTGAGGCGCGGCTAGCCAGGTAAGCTCATCGTTCTGGGTTTTTCCCTTATTTTGGTTTGTCACCCAAGTAGGGTGAAGCTGCCATGTTTTGTTGATTTATATATATGTGTGTGCATGCCATGCGTATGAGAAATGGCCATGGTGGCCTCTGATATTGTATATATATATGATGATGAGCTGAGAGGCTCTATGAACAGGTCTTAGAGTGTAACTCAGACCGTTCTAGAAAGATGAATCCTAGGATAGACACTATGACAGTGTGAGGGTTATGATACACCTGATGTGGCAGGTGTGAAGCCGTGGGCTTTTTGAGATATATGCAGATCATGAGATGATCTGTTATGGAACCTAAAGGATATTGGATGAGTATCAGGCTAGCTGAGGTTCCCTAGCCAGAGGTAGAGTTTGAGGACTCCCTGGAATAGCTGAGATTCCTTGGGAGGTGCCACTGCTCTTCACTTAAGTCCTAAGGACAGAAGGAACTGTGTGGATGTTCCTCCTTAGGCACGGTTGTTGGAAGTCCTGAGTGATTATCCTCAGGCCAGTCTTTGTGAAAGTCCTGGAGGTGATTGCCCTGTAAAGGAGGTTCTTTCCCAGGCCAGTGTTTGTGAAAGTCCTGGAGGTGATTGCCCTATATGGATGTTCTTGCCCAGGCATGTGCTATGAAAGTCCTGGAGGGTTTCCCAGGCCAGTATTTGTGAAGTCCTGAGTTGAGGAGCTTCTCAGGCAAATTGTGTAAAGTCCTGAGTGGAGGGATCTCCTCAGGCAATGTGTGTATGGTTCAGAGTCCTGAGTTGAGGGATCTCCTCAGGCTATGTTTGTGTGTAAAGAGGCGGTGCCTCTCTGGTATGGAGAGTGTCTAGTGAGAGACACTATGATAGGTACCTCTGTGAGCCAGGCTATGAGAGCCTAGATGTGATATTGATGCCATGGTTATGGCTTTGTTCTCTGTGATATGGCTGAGAGAGCCAGGACGAGGTTGAATACCTCTGACGCTGAGAGCATCCGATTATGACCCAGAGAGCTGGGGTTTGTGAAAGCTAGGATGTTGTCCTAGTCTTTGTATGTGTGAGCTAGAATGAATTCCTCAGCTCTGTTTTATATGTTGTGTGCTTGGTGGTGAACCAGAGTTAGGGAGGATTCCCAGAACCCTGAGTTTACTGAGACGTTTGTCTCACCCTGTGTGGGGTTGTGGTTTTCAGGTGCTTCTTGAGGAGAGGAGCGACCTCAGGGCAGGAGGCCCCAGTGGACCTGAGAGGCTGGATGGGAGGCTGCAGTGGAAGACCAGAGCATAGCTTCAAGAGTGAAGATGGTCTTAGATCTCTGTGTAGTTGTAGGGTATGTGTATACCCATTTTCTGTACATATACTGATGTATGACCCAGCTGTGGTCTTGTTTTGAGCATGTATATGTACAGATGTTGATGTTGTATGATAGTGTGTTTCCTCCTGATTATCTCTGTTTGATTTTATGTCATCTGCCTATATAGTTGTGTATGTTTGATCTGGATCAGCATATGGCTTGTTTTATGTTCTTTGTTATGTGGTTTTTATATTCCGTGCATAATGTAATCAAGAAAAACGATTCTATCGCTTCCGCACAGCGCTGAGTTAACACCGATAGCGTGTTATGTATATCATTGATGATAACATGCCGGAGACGTCCGGGGTGTTACAGAGGGAACCCTGAGACCGAGCCAATTCTACCCGCAACGAGGCCGAATCGGCTTGGGATTTAAGTAGTTCCTCCCTCAAAAGCTTAACCTCCGCCGCCGACTGCGTTTGAAGGGAAGCAAGTTGAGTCTCGAGGGAAACGAGTGCTGCACAGGCCTTGTCCTTTTCCCCCAAGGCTCTATCCTTCTCCTCCAAAGTTTTGTCCTTTTCCTCCAAAGCAACCCCGTACCTAAGACATAACCACTTAGAAATATATACATTGAACAAGTAGAGATAAAAGGTCGGGGGAAGAACACATACTTTTCCCGAACATGGGTAAGAGCCCGGGCCAGAGAAGCGCTGCGGTATGCGTACTCCTCGATCCGCACTATTTCGGCCAGCTCCTCCCCCACCGGGGCACCCAGCTTGGTCAGATAAGCAGGAGGTCTGGTCAAACGGATCAATTCTTCAGTGACCCCCTTCTTCCATAGGTTGTCCGAACGTACTCGCGTCTCGAGATGCCCGGAGTCGGAAGTGGGGGTAGTGCGTGGCTGGCCTCCGGCCACAGTGAGATCCACGGTGTCGATCACTGTAATCGGGTTCAGTGTCGTGGAGGAGGGAGGTTGTGGGGCCGACGGCGCGTCCAATGCCACAACTTGGGCACCTTCGTCAAAAAACGCCCTATAAGAAGTGGGACCACGTTTTTTAGACGCGGCGCCAAGGTTGTCGGTGGCTTGCCTTTTGCCCTTGCCTTTGACCTCGGTCGGTTTCGAAAGGCGGGCGGCGTCGGTCTTAGCTTTGGGAGGAGGGCGAGATCCCATTCCGGCTACAATCAGAAAGCATTACAATAATCAATACAAGTACAAGTATAAACCAAGAAAATGCAGTTACCAAAGCAGACCAGTTCGACGTCCACCGCCAATATAATCAGAAGTTTTAGGCTGACCATGAGTGCCTACGAATTCAGATATGACAAAAACAGAAGAGGCGTCCGAGTCGGACAGTTCCTCCTCGACAAAACGATAGTTGGAATGATCCTGTTTATAATGATCATCCGACCAATACAAAGGAAAAACCCATTCCACGTCGGACGACCCGGGGCCGGACAAGAAGAAGGGTTGACTATGAGGTGCCGCAGCAACCTTGAAGTACTTGTCTTTGAAGCCCCGGAAGGAATCTGAGAAGGGGTCAAAGAGTTTCCTTTTACTCTGACTACGGAAGGAAATCCATCCTTTCCGGTCAGATGGCTCCCTACCCGTCCTAGGGGTATGGGGAGAATAGTAGTAGAAGAAAAGAGGAACTGTGCAGGGAATTTTCAACTCCGAACAAAATAATTCGAAAGTCCGGATAAAACCCCAACTATTCGGATGGAGTTGGGAAGGAGCTACCCGGAGATGATTCAAAACCTCAATCTCAAAAGAAGAAAAGGGAAAGGTAATACCTATCTGAGTTACGACATCTTGGAAAAAGAAGAAAAAATTAGGATTGTTACCCTCCCGTTGAGCACAAATTGGCTCGCCGGGCAGGGGGGCCTGAAGGACGAACCCATCCTGCCTCCCCACTGGGGTCGACACTATACTATGTAAATCGAGGACGGAAGAAGTGCGAAGGATTTCATAAGTAACCCAGGGGAACCTAGACGCTAGTGCTGGGGGAACCTCGGATTGAGACTCGACAGAAGCAGACTCGTCCACAGTTTCTGAAGTAACACCCATTATACCTACGAAAATAAAGTAGGAAAATAAGTTAGCAAAACGTACTTGGAGGCAACGAATCAAAATCACAAGAAATCGAGGCCGAAACCCCTCCGACGACAGCACGGGTATCCCGCCCAGGTTGCAAGTCCTTGGAAGCAGGACGCAAAACAGGGTTATGGCGACACGACCTAAAGATTGAATCTGCGATGTCGTCGGATCCTATTTGAACAAAATGAATGGCCTCAGATACACAATCCATGCATGTCTCGTACTCAACATCCATCACTTCAACCGAGGACGAAGACGATTCCTCCTCGGAAGAAGGAGGGAGGCTAACCGGAGGGCCAGGATGACGACTAGAGACTACTAAAGAAAGATTTTAGGGGTTACCAATATCAACATTGGGCCCAAGAAGAGAAGAGCCCAAAGAAGGCAAAGCCCTGGAAGAAACTGGGCCAGACACTACTGGACCTAAGGATTTCGGACTAGGGTCTACAGGAACCGGAAGAAGCGGGAGAGACGAGGGGACTGAACCACCAAGAAGGGTGGTAATCTTTTGGCTCCCGGCGGAGGAAGAACCCCCGGTGTGACGGCGAAGGGGGTCGCTTTCACTTTCCCCTGTCGGAAGTGGAAGGCCAAACAACAGCCAAGCGGCCCTAGGGCCAAACTTCCTCCTTATTTCCGCCTCTTCCTCAGGGGACATTTTTATGACAAATCCAAGATAATCAGGAAAGACTCGAAGGGGAATAGTATGAATACAAAGCACCAAGAAGGAAAACCCAGAAATCTAAAAGAAATCAGAAAGGAAATGCAATGCAACCCTAAAGATACTGATATCGGCAGAATCACGCTAATGCAAAAATAATAAACGATGCAGAAAGAGAAGAGAAGAAAGTACCAACCTGGTAGTAACAAGGGATTGAAGGTTGAGTGGAAGATGAAAGGAGGAACAATTCGCAGAAGGCGTGAAGGAACACTCGAAAGGATATTGAGAGAGAAAAGAGGAAATGACAAGGAAAGAATAAAGCAGAAGTGACAAGCGCGAAGAAGACTATGCAAGGTTAATAGCTTCGAAAATACAAATTTGAAATGTAATGATAACTTGCAGTAACCGCCAGAGGAAAAGAAACGGCTCAGGTGCCAAAACGAAACGACGCAGGGGTATCGAGGTAAAAGCACGGCCACTTGCAAGGGACAAAAAAGTAAAATCATAACAGCAACAATCATTACCAGGCGAATGAGGTGACAGGTGCTTTAATGCATTAATTATCTTTAATGATATAGAATAATAACCGGTGCGAAGGTGGAAGTCCAATAGCCTATCAAGACCCACGGGATAAATGTCTGGGGGCAGCTATTCCGAGGACGGTTGCCCGGGTAAAGCACGATTGACCACGCCCCACGCGAAAATCCGGACACAATCCTCCGAAGAAATGTGGTCGGTAATATTTCCTTTTCCGGACAGTTATGTGACCCTGACCCCGAATGTTGACCGAGCAAGGCATGACTACATCGGTTCGTTCACAAAGCATTGAGATAGAGTTTACTCGGATGAACGTGGCCGGAGAATCGTATTCGTTCTATATCCTGTATGATAAGGCAGGCAATTGTAGTCGGAATGATTGTTAACTCGACAATTGTAACATTACTGAAAGCATCCCGGTTACCAAGTGTACTCGGCAACCGGGCTGGGGGGCAACTGTTCTGGAGTTGTAATTGGGTCATATGTTAAGGCCCAATTTACTACAACACACGTTATTGAGAATCAACGAACGAGGACCAAGACTCAGTCCACACAAGCTGTTATGAACGTGCAGGTTGAGGTCGAAAATATAGGAAGCCGTTCGTGCACGGTTCAGAGAGCCAACAGTCAGGTATTGTATCTATAAATACAGATTGCTCGTTGGTGAAAGGTACACACACTCTAGCTCCCTCTCTCAATTACACAGAGCACACACCCCACCCCAAATTCGTGTATCTCTGTGATCGTCTGCTTCAAGGTATCAGTCTCCATTGATATCCTTGAAGTTACAGAGTTAGAGTGATCCAACATCAAACACGTAGCACTTTAGTGTTATACATTTGTGTTCTGGAAAACCTACAGAACACATACAATACAATTACATGTTTTTTCTTTTAATTTATCATGCATGTTGTGTACTACGGTTATAATACAAAAATCACTCGCTATCAGAGAACTAAAGGCGTAGGTGACTTGTAACACCTACATTATTGTGCAACATATGCATGATGCTTTTCCCATTTCTTTTTAATTATTCCAGACGCCCATCCTCTGTAGAACTGGAGTGGCAGGGATGGCCGAAATTGTGCTAGTGGAGAGGAGGAGAAGGTGGAAACAAGATGGAACTTGTTTCATATAATTGATGTTAAGAACATCCCCATGGTGAGTATATATGAAGCTATGTTGGTATATTGAATAATATAATAAGGGTGATTAAAATGAAATAAAATTAATTATGATACCAATGTTTGGATATTTTACAATATGTAAATGAGAGTAGCATTTGCATTTGCCAGGAAGTATATATAGTAGTAGGAATAATTTGGAAATTAGTGAAAAACAAAAGTCTGCTTATTCTAAGAAAATGTTTTTGTTTTGTTTCTTATTTTTATAATTAATTATGAAAATACCATCTTGTTTTCTATTTTCAAAGATTTGTATTGAAATTTAAAATATAATACTTTTACTGTTATCTTTACAAATATTTAAAAATAAACTGATATATTTAATTAAAAAACAATAATAAAATCCCAAACCTAACATGTACTAAATTCTCCATTTCATACCCAAAATTTGGAGAGAGAAAACATAAAAAAATATCCTTCAGATATATATATTTTGTTAGATCACATTAATTAATATCCAATCATCTTAGCTTAACCAATCAAAACGTATTCTATTTGCTTGCTTCCATCCGTTTCCACCATTTTAAAATATGCCATACCATATCCGTAATATCAAGTACTTCTTTTCTTTTTTACACCATCTCACTATCAAATTAACCTAAGATCCACAGCTCTTCATGTCTCCCATATTTTTGTCAAGCACTCCCAATAATTCAATATTTTCGCTGTCCCTTGCCGTCTATCAAATGGGAGGGGGGAGATAAGTTTATTGCACAGACGTGGCTAAAAAGATATTTTTGTCCAGAGTAGAAAGTAATAATAACAAGTACAGAACTATATATATACACGCATGGATTGTTAACTTGTAATAAATAAATTCACAATTTGTGGAATTTTCTTAAGAAAAACCAATTTTCTTAACAAAATAGTTTAGATGACTTATGTCACAAAGACTCGACGTTAAGGCAAATCTCAATTTAAAAAAAAAAATACTTATAAAAATTCTTACATATTACTTTTCAACAAAAACTTTATATTGTGCGACTAAAACATTCAAATTAATATCTTTAAAAGACAAGAGTTTAATTCTTACACACTAGATTAATTTTTGTTGGATTGACTTTTTATCATGTGAATTTGTTCCTAAAATAATTTCAAATATTAAGAGTTTAAAATAATAGAAATGGCTTTTCTATATGAAAATTATGTATATGTGAATCAAAGACTAAGAGCCAAGAGGGAAAATGCCAAATGCGCACAGCCAGATCTGTATTATCTTTACATTGCAATGATGCAATCTTCAAATTGGGTATTTGCTTTTAGAAGCCAAGTCTGAAAAGAAAAAGAAATAGAAAAGTACCCAAATAATGATTACATTGTCATAGAAAAGGTTAACCAAACTTAATATGCACAAGTGCACAACAGCACAAGGGAAAAGAAATCGAAAATTTATAAATAAAAAATTACAGGAATTAAAAAATAACATATTTATTAAGGATAAATAAAAAAATTTAATTGATTTAAATTTGAAAATAATTGTATAGTTTTAATAATATTTTAAAAACAATAGAATTTTCCAGAATTTAAAATAAAATAAAATTTAATTTGAATTAAAAGATGATAAAAGCCCGCTCATTCCAAATAATAGTAATTGTTATAATTTAAAATAAAGTATAGTTGAATTTGAATTTGAGATGACAAAAATGAGAAGAAAAATCCAACCTTCATAAGTTTTGTAGAGTTTAGTTTATTATGTAAAAAAGGAAGAGATATAATGTGAAAAATGATTAATTTACTAGAGGATGAGAAAAAATTTGTCTCATTCTTTAAAGTTAGCATTCAAATTTATAATATCATAATAAAGTTTTTATTATTTTTTTATTAGTAATTAGCTGCCTTACACTATATTTGAATAGAAAAAAAATATTTTTTTATTTGAGAGAAATGGTTAGAGAGAAAGAAAAGTTTGATTTTTCTCTGCTTGTTTAATTGGATGAAATTAAAAAAATTATATGTTAAACTCTTGTTTTTTATTGTTTTTTCTTCATACAAAAGCCAAAAATTTATAATTATATATTCTAGTTCTAGAATAATATACTAAAGGCCCTAAGATATAAAACATGTTAAAAAAATTTAAGAAAAAAATTATATCATTTTATTAAAAATAAGACTTTCAATTAGGTAGGCATATAATAAAAATCTGGGGACTAGCATAAAAACAAAATGCTCTTTGCAATAAACGAACGTTCGATAAATCAGAAATATATCTTCTAGCATGTGTGAATAAGACCCGCATTCATAAAACATGTTAAATTATTAAGGATTATAACATGTATCCATAACTAGTAATCGAAGTCACAAACAAGAGATATGATTGTTTCATGATTCTTCAGTTGAAGACTCTTTATTCTTGAATAGACCTCCATAATCTTTACATATATGGGAAATTAAGAGATAACTGAGATAACTGTATGGCTTGATATAACTTCAAATGAAATCATAATAAGGATTTTTTATTTATTGACTTTAACATTATGTTTCACTTTTCTTAAAATTTGAATTTGAGATTAACTCAATTTTTTAAAATTAATATATGAAATGAGAGTTATTCTTTTCTTTTTTTTTTTTGACCATATCATTATTCAATATGAAATGTTTAACACACTTCCTTATGTCCAGGAACATCAAGGACATGATATCTTGCATTGAATTTATAAGATGGAATATTTGTTCTCATAATAACCTAATAAACTCAACAACAATTGTTATGATATATTCTAATGTCATTTTATAATTTAATTAAGTTCAGAGTTTAATCATAACCGACTTCTAAGATAAGATTTACTTTCAACTTATATATTCTTTACCTAGTTTATATTGAGAGGGTGCAAACGCACCTCTTGAGAATGAGAAAACACAATGCAAGAATACATTTAGTGTACGTTGTTATGCGTTTTTCCCTTTCCTTTTTTTCTAATTTGATCTTGCTGCCTTTAATTTGCTAGTTTTTGTCAAAAAAAAAAAATTATTGACTAGTTTCGGTTTTATATTTTGTTCCTATTATACCTTATTCAATTAGACATTTCATTTTCTACATTTTATTTTCATATAATAAAAATATAATTATTTTAAAAAAATATTTTATGTCTACTATGTTTGACAAAATTAATTGAAAAATTAACTAAAAAATAGCAAATAGTTAAAAACTGAAAATTGGTAGATAGGAGCTAAAAAACTAACTAATTAAATTATCATTAATAAGTAAAACTAGTCTTAGCTGAAAATGTAAAATGATAGAAAAATAATAAAATTACGATTTATTTAAATAGGATAATTAGAAAATTAGATAAATATATTAATATTGAAAATGGAAGAAAATATAAAAAAAAAGTTAGAAAATAGTATTTAAAAAAATGTTGTTTCAAATAATGATTCAAAAAGGCTAAAAGCAACTAAAAAATTTGTTTACCAAACAATTAAACAAATTTTTAAAGTAATTAAAAAAAATTAAAAACTAATTTTAATGTATTGATGGAATATAATCTTACTCTAAATCCTAATGAACCACTGATCACATCAATGTGGGATCTGCTATAGTTGTGCTGCCCATTATGACATGTACACCTCTCTCTCTCTCTATTAAAGATGCAACCTCCCTTGGTTCTAACATGAAATTTAGTTTGTGGTGAAATTAGAAAAATTGGATCATCTCCAACTACCCTAACTAATTAAATAATAACACTCGAAGAACTTGCTTTTAGAGAAAACACTTGAAAGCCCTCTTATTCAGGTAATTCATCTTCTTATCAATATGGCTTCAATTCCAGTTAAATCATTAATTTATTTTATTAAAGCAGTTTCTTATCTTGCCATATTACTTATGGTCGTTGGTGTCTTAGATATCCATCATCTACGATCATCTGTCAATTTTGGATTTTTTTTAATATTCATGTATGGGAAGAGGGTGCTTGAATGTTGAAGCTTTATTATTATTGCTGACATGAAATGGACTGCAGGTAGTTTTTTATTTTGTTTTTCTAAAATTCTTGCTAAGTTTATATCCGCTTTGTTAAGTCAGTTTTTCCCAAAATTAATGAATCAATATTAGTATATCTTATGAGCACAGTGTACAACTAAATAAGCACTAAATAATCTGGATTGTTGATGAGAAAACCAACTATCAATATTATGTAAATATGCATAATAAATCATCAATGTATTAGAAACTTAACTATATTAGTTATTCCATTAATGACTTAGTTTATCCATAGTGTTTTTGGTAAGGCATTCGGTGAGTGTATAAGCTCCTTAACATATAAGCTAGTTTGACCAATAGAGAAACCAAATCACAGTTTTGAAGGCATCAACCCTGATTGTTTCTTTCAAAGAATGCCCAAAAGAGATTATTGAACAAGCTAAGCAGCAAAAGGTAACCAAAAAATTGAATTTATTTTACTTGTTTCCTTCTCTTTTAATTTTTCTATTACTTCAGTTATTTCACTTCAGAACTAAACCTGGAGTGTAAAATAAAACAGCGCTGACGTTTATATTTTAGAACTTAAACCATTACGTATTAGAGGCAGGGAAATTGAGTGTTAATTTGCAAAATGGGAATTCTATGTTGATCGCTATGATTTTTCTGCATCTAGAACTTTGTATGCAAAGCCACTGTGTTTTGATGCCCATAGGAAGAGCAAAAACAGTTCTATTAGCTGCTTTGGTGCTATTCTAGATGCTTATTGCGCTTTTGGTAATTAAGTGAAAGAAAATCCGGTTCCTTAATTGTACACAAATGTCTGAGATATTTTCCTCTACAGCTCATAAGACATGGATTCAGTTGTTGCTAGAATGGAAGAGATCTATTTAGGTTGTATTTAGTTAATGATCCAAATGAATGTTTTAACATCATCCTTTTTCTGTTTGTGGTAGTCATATTGGAATTTGAACATGCACTAATCTTTGATGCCTATTTTACTAGGCTTAACATACTAGTTTATTGTTTCTGTGAAGCTCTTTGAATTGACTAAATATGCAAATAAAACTATATGAAATAATGGGTTCCATGCTTTTAAGTCTTGATAGTTGCAATAGTATACTTTATCTGCATTTTAGTTTTTAATTAACTGATATAGACTGTTATACATCTAAAGAAGGTCTTTATTACTGATCTTTTTTTTCCTAAAAGCATCTGTAAATGAGCCATTCATTTTGTGGTCACAGGATCCTGCAGCTCAAAGGCTAAAAGTGGTTAAGAGTTATCTCCGTTCCAGAAGTGCTTCTCTTGCTGATCTTGCTCCTCCTAAGACAAATGGAAATGGATCAATTTCCATGTTCTGAGTACATCCATATTTGGGAAATTGAATCTAAGTTTTTGAGAAGTGACTATGTACCTTGCAGTTTATGTAGGTTTGGGAGATTTAATCTTCTACCTTGTCAGGCACCAGAAGAAAATAGGGTGTTCAAATGATAATTAACCTTGGGAGAGTTACACTACAAAAGTTAGTTGTTGTAGTTGGAGAGCTCTAGACTTTATAAACCCTACATTAAAATTTCACACTCTAATGTGAGACTAGCCTCATCCATGAAATTGGATCCTAACATCTCACCAAGTTACACAGTCCCAGTGCTCACTTGCGTTGACTGGCACTAGCTCTTTGACTAGTCTCAAATGCTACATCGTTGGTGTCACCACCCATGCCACTTGTTTGCAGCCATGCCACAATGATTAGTTGTTTTAGTTGGATAGTCTAAGGCCCTTATAAACCCTATAACAGAATGCCATACTTCCATTATAAGCCTCAAGTCTCATATCTTGCAATTGGATATTAACACCTGTGCTTTTGTTTTCCCTTGAATGGCATGAGTTGGACTAATCATGACCTAAGTAGGAAACTACTTGGAGATATAAGGTTGATTGGATGATTAAGAAAGAAGAGAAGGAGGGTCGCATTCCTACTAACAAACTAATAATTAACATTTGTCGATAAATAAATAAAAAAGGAGACTACTTGATTGAGAAACAGGAACTAGTTGAAGCCATATGCACATGGGCCAAAAAGTTGGTCCAACTGAAATTTTAATAGGTTGAGATCAACAAATGGGAGACTCAAATTTTTTTCTAGTCTCTTTCCTTCTTTTGATTCTCATTGTTACCCGGATGGTTTTCTTGGTAACGGGGATATATGGTGATAGAAGTTTCTCGACTCAAGCAGGGAAAACATTTGTGGTGTTGGATATTGACAGGTATATCTATTTGTTTGGCTCAGCTTTTCCTCTGCATTGCTGAGCTAAAACACTGAATGCAAACAAAAGGCATTTGTCAAATGAGCTTTTACTCTTAAAATAACCAAATTAGATTTGGAGGCAGAAGATCTTGATGAGGATGGAACTGTTGGTTACTTGAACATTCTTTTGTTGGCATTTTATACTATCATATGGTTTTATTATCCTTTTTGGAAACTTTCTTTCTCTGGTTGCTGCTCATAGGGCTGCTGAATTCGTTAATCAAGAAGAAATCTCCTCTGTCATACAGGAGTTTGAAGAGCTTGATATTGATCAGTCTGGTACACTGTCAACTTCTGATTTAACACTTGCTCAATCATCTTAATTAGACCAACACATTATATACATAAAGTTGTTAAAGTAGTTTGCATTTTTTTACTTCAATGATTAAATGCAGACCAGATTTCTGATGAACTGGAATGCCAAATTTGGTAGGCATTTATTGATCGGGTTCCAGACACAAATTTCTCTTTGGTTTCTCTAGCACGGGCTGCATGCAGTTTGAAGCATTCAAGAAGTGTAAAGAGAGAATGTCCAACATGTTAGATTTGCAGGATAACATTAATGGTAAGTAGTTAATCAAGTCACTCATCTAATTAATAAATATTTACTAATATGACATGATCAAATCACTTTCCAATGCCATTACTTTGCATCCATGATGGTTTAATTTACTGCTGTTACTCCTACCATGGCAAGCCAGTCTCAATTCCAGCGCCTTCAATTCCCTAAAGTTTGAAAATTTTTGTGATATCTAACTCCTACTTTTTCATATAAAGATCATTCTCAAATTCTTCATTCAGATTAATAAGGAGACTAAAACTGAGCCCAAGTAGTTAAAAAACGTATTTTGAGGAGTCTAAAACTGAACCTAAGTAGTCAAATTTGCAAGTAGGTGCAATGAGATGAAGGAAGAGTTCTGAGATATCTAAGGATAAACAAGTGCTACCTATTTTGTTGCTTGTACCTAGAATCCTACAAAGTCTCCTCACAGCCCTGATTGTGATGATACGCTAAATGATCGAGAAACTTTATGTTTATGGATAAAGACACTCTTGGTCAAAGGAGATTGATTTCAATACGAAGAGCTTTGAGCATAATGTTTTTGGTCTATCCCTTTCCGACCAATAACTAAAAAGAGGAAACAAAATTTATTAGATGATAGACATGAAATGAAATAGTTGTTAGCTAGTCGCTGTGTGTACAAACACCAATCTGCCCTTTTCTTTATTGCCCTACAAAAATGGTGGTATAGCTAAAGTGAGTAAATTCATATCCATCTTTAATTAGGTTATAGAAGTTAAAACTACCCTTCTAGTCTGTTCGGAATGGTGGAGAAAAAGTGAGTGAAAAAAGAAAAGTGAATGAAAAGTAAAAAGAAGAAAAAAAGGAGTTTTTCTAGCTAAAAGTCAACTTTTATCTCCTTTTTTTTCTTTTTCATTTCCTCTTTAATCAAACAAAAGAAGCAAAAGTATCGTTATCTGTGTTTTGTTTTCCTCTATTTTCTTTCATCCAATTGTATCATTCAGGTTGGAGAATTATAGAAAAAATGTATGCGATTGTTCATGGTTGAGCAGCATTTACAGCGATTACAAGGAAGGACCACAAAAATGAAGGTGATATAGCTCAATTTGAGTAAATCCAAACCTACCAATTTATTAGATTGAAGTTAAAACAACCCTGCAGGTAGGAGAATACGAGAGAAAATATGTACTATTACCATTCATGGTTGAGCAGCATTTATAGCCATTATAAAGAAAGGTAAAAAAGTTCACAACACAACTGTGCTGGCTGTGATATACTAATATGGTCTTTTAATCCCTTTATCATCTATAGTTGAGCAGCATCCTCAGTCATATGATATCTGTGATCTACTCTGCCATATGCTATGCTATGCTATGCTAACACCATCTTCTCTTCACAATTAATCACCTACAAAGACAAGAGTACAAACTGTGTGATTAATTAATTTATATCTTCCAACATTCAAATTCAAATTACCATGTGGATGCCTTGAAAAAATAGAGTACTAAGCACATGACAGTAATACTGTGCAACCAACATGGATGGCACATGGGGCACGTACGGTTAAATTATTAATTTCCTTCTCTGCATATATTATAATATTTAATTATGAGTTACATTTTGAACCAACACAGTAACACGCACTAGAGGTATAAAAAGACATTAGGTTTTGGAATTATTGAGAAAATATATGTACGCTTTCAGAATAAGGGTTGAAAAATTGAATTGGAAGTTTGGAACGATAAATTTGTCTAGTAAAGAGAAAAGTTAAGGAAAGAGGTAAAAGAAAAAATGAGAAAAAGATGTATGATAAAAATGTTGTTTGGAAAATATTTCTATTTAGTGTTTATGGAAGAATAGACAAAGGCATTGCCGACACTGCCATGCATATATATGCGGGTGACCCTGCCAATGATGACTCATCGGTGACCTACGCATTACCCTTGAAGATTGAACACACAGCTCAGTCTCAGTGCTTCTCAGTCTCAGGACTGCTTTCAAATTCAAGTAAATATAGACTTTTATATATACATTTTTTTTTATCAATTATTCTTTTGATTAGAGAATTTTTCAATCCTCTCTCTCACAATCACACACTGTCACTGTCGCAACTCCAGAACATTCCCATTTCCCATTAACTAAATCTATCCTAAGATTCTCATTCAATCAAAAACTAATAAAAAAAATATTGAATAATTTTTAAAAAATCCAAATTCCAAAATCACAAACATATATCAGTCTTCTTTCCCATAATCATGAATGATTTAGGACCTGTTTAGTTGCGTGCATAAATAATAAAGGAGATAAAATTTTGAAGTGGATAAAAGAAATTAAGGAAATAAATTTTTGAAATTTGACTTAAAAAAAGTCAAAAAAAAAAGGAAAATTGAATTTTTATTTTTAAAAATCAAAGTTTTCCTTATTTTTCCTTCAACTTTATTTATAAGCGTACAAAAGAAGACATTTTTTCTTCTTTATTTTCTTTTTAACCAACCATACATAACATTAGTCTTCACACGTTTGGCAAAAAATATTTTTTCAAAAACCATTTTTCTATCAGTTTGCTTAACCGTGTTTTTCATTTAATTTACATTAAATAAATAATATATTTAAAAAAAAAAAAAAACTATTTCCCCTAATTCAATCTGAAGCAAATATGACAACAATGATAATATCTATTCCCCAAGACAAACTAAAACAAAACAACAAATTACATTATCAATTACAGCAACACTCTGGCAGTGACATTCAATTCAGTTGTAAAGAAATTAAAAGTAACAATATGAAAAACACCCAATAATAATAGAAAATAGTCTATATTCACTAAATTGACACATACAATAAATTTATTAACATATATAATAATTAATTGACAATGAATTAAATTTGAATAATTATTATTATTAGTATTAAAAAAAGGTAATAAATTGAGGGTTTCAATTCTTACATAGTCGACAGACATTCTCTCTCTGATTGGTGCTTCTAATCGGACTTGTGGGAGTCGAGCGGCGGGTCGTGGTGGTGGCCGGCGACGAAGTCGAGGAGCTCCTCGGCGGGTTTGGGAATGGAAGCGTCGGAGTTCAGCGAAGTTTGCGTCTTGGCGAAGAAGAGAACGAGGGCGAGAAAAAGCGCGGTGGAGAGAAACAGTGGCCAGAAATAGGCGAGGATGTTGAGGAACCTCGGAGCGAGGTGGAGCAAGGAGAAGACCGAGAGGGACAAGAGGAGTGCCACTCCGATGTGGTACCTGAACTTCAACAGTTGTTCTTGGATCTCCATGGGAAGAAGAAAGAAAGAAAGGGAAATGATGGATAGTGATGGTGATGGGTTTGTGAGTGGGGGAGTGTGAAATGAAGAGAGGTTTATAATGTGAAGAGACAGAGAGATAGAGAGAGGAAAAGGTGGGAAAAAAACATTGTGGGTGTGTGTTTTTTGCAGAGATTCTCTTTTTTTAGAGACGTTTTTCACTTTGGTGTGTCTGGCGTTTGTTTTTTACTGGGGCTGGAATTACCGCAATGGCCTTTCCTTTTATGGGATTCGCATATGTGCCGTGCGTGGACTCTACTGACCAGTGAGGGTTCAAGTGTTCATTCCTTGACTTTGTTAAAGTTTGTTTCAAGTTCTTTACTTTGGATGGACCCAAAGAAAGAGAAAAAAAAAAATACAGGTTCCTTACCTTACTCTGGTTGGGTTGTTGAGTATTCCATGACAATCATGGCAAGGTATAATATAACCTAAATGATAAGAATACTGTAATATAATTGGATAAACAGTTAAATTTGTTTCTAAAAGTGTAATGAAGTAATAAATTGTTCCTTAAAAATTGAAAAATTAAATTTAATATCTGAATGTATAAAAAATATAATAAATTAGTCATGTTATTAAATTTGTGAGATCTTTTTATAATTAAGTTATAATATTTAATGATTAATGTGATAATAAATTATATTTATCGATGAAAAATTTAACGTTAAATTAACTGCATAATTAATTTGTTACATGTTTTACACATTTAAGGATTAAAATTAAATCTTTTATCTTTCAGAAATTAATTTATCAAGCATCTTACAATTTTTAGAATAAATTTTACTATTTATCTAATATAATATGATGACTTTTGGCCGAGTATCCTATCTTTTATAAGTTACTTAAGTGAGTGTATGAGGCAAGACTTTTTCAAGTTATCTAAATTTATAAAAATTGTTTGATTAATTAAAATGTACGTCTTGAAATGTAGAGGCAAGACTCATTCACTCAATACTAATGTCTTTGTTCCAAAAGTCATCCTTCCTAGCTAGTATTGCTATTGCTCAATGTCATTGTCAGTTGCAAAGAATTACTTGTTTCTACATTGCATGCTTAATATTCTTCATTCATTTCTAAGTAATCCTTTTGTTTCTGTAGGAGAACATCAGATAGATAGAGAACGAATACTACTAAAAAATAGTTTTTTACGACACACCTATCTCAAGCTTCTAGCAGTGTCACTTCCATAATTCTATTCCACCATGAATCTAAGGTAAGCTTCTATCAGTTTCACTTCCATAACTCTGTTGGACCATGAATCTAAGCTGAGTCATATAAACATATCACTATTTATATATGGTATCTTCCAACTACTACATCCACGTGTCTTAACATGAGTCCATTCTTTACCACACCATTGTGTAATTCAGTCTTTTGTCTCCTCTGTACATAGTATAGGGTACGTAATCGCGTATACCTAACATGTTAGGACACGTAACCTCTCTAATTCTGTCCACCGCGTCTTGCCAGTACTATCCCCGTACCAATCAGAGCCATGGTTTCGGTTACCCAGTCATAAGAGTTGGCCACCGTTTTGGATTTCGACATATGTATGAAAGTCTGCCACCAGAGTCATCTTCACGGGAAGAATCCTCCCAGACAGTGTATAGTTACAGTTCCCGGCCAATGGGTCCTATACTGTTAATGTATACACAAATTTAATGAGAATTTTTATAGATTTTTTAACTCAGAATTTATATGCCTAATTTATGTGATATTCTTTTAATTCTTGTTAAAATCACTCACTAAATCTGCAATAATGCATATTACAAAAATAGAATAATAATTCATCAAACATAGTTAACATTAATGTAAAAATTAAATATTATATGTAATTGTTTCATATTTTATTTTTTTATAATTATTAAAATATAGAATAATTATTTTAATAGTTAAATAAATAATTATAATTGTAATACTAATTATAACAAAATTAAAATTATACATTTAACTAAAAATATAATTTAATTCTTAAATATATTTACATTATTTAATTTGTATTAAATTATATATATATAAATAAAAATAATTAATAACTTAATCCAGAATTTATTTAAAGTATATGAATAAATATTATTTTAAAATATGTGGGATGGGTTCTCCATGGATTTTCCTTAAATCTAATGGGGATGGGATTGAGTTTCATTTTTTTTGCCCCCATTTTTTATGGATTTGAACATCGGACCTGCCCTGTCTTTTGCAGGGACGGAGATGTGGATAGGCAAATTCGCTCCCAATATGCCACATTGGTTATTAGGAGCTCATCGAAAATGTCTCACGGTCCATCAAATGTTTACAAAAGTACTTACATTTAGACAATAACAAGATCCTTACATTTAGACAATAACAAGATCCTCACATCGATAGCATGACCATTCGGGCACCCTTTCGTACTTCTTATTAATTTACATCAATAAACTTATTTATATTACCATTTATATAACCTTTTTATTTATTTATCACAATTCTTATTTTATATATTTTATGTTGGCTTACATATGTTTTTTATCCTCAATAAATATTTGATAATTTTTGTGTTTGCTCCTTAATAAACTTTTGGGTAAAATATGTTTGGTGTCTTTGTAAAATTTAAAAGTATTAATTTGGTCCTCATAAAAATTTTCATATTAATTTGGTCTTGTAAAAATAAAACATATTTTTATGGTCCTTAGTGGTAATTCTAGTAGACTATAATTTAACATGATTAACAAACTTACACCTATAATTTAAATACAAATGAATTAAATAATTTGTGGCAATTAAAACTCTCAAAATGAATTAAACAATTTTTGTGGCTAAAAACCCCCAAAAATTGTAATTTTTCGTCACTTGGGCAATTTTCTCTCAATTTTTGATGAGATTAGGGGAATATGAAGCAACAATATGTTATGGTGTCTTCTGAGTATATTTAGAAAGGTAAAAAGAGAAAGTAATTAAGTCTATTTGTTACATAAGAGAATCGTCTAATGGAGTTGCCATTGAGGACTATAAAAAAATACATTTTATTTTTATAGGAACCAAATTAATACTTTTTAAATTTTCACATGAACTCTAAACATGTTTTACCCTAAATTTTTAATTTTTGTTGAGTCCCTAAATCCACGAGCAAGCAATAGACAACCTGGTGAACTGAAACATCTTAATAGCCAGAGGAAAAGAAGGCAAAAGTGATTACCATACTAACCACACATTGTCTAACCAAATCCAATTTTCTCTCAACATGTTGTTCCTCAAAAAATCTGATTCATGTGAACTCTTTTCCCCAATTAATGAAGAGATAAATTGATGAATTTTATGTTTGTTCATTGATAAAAAAAATTTTCATTTGTTAAAGTCGGGACTAAAACAAAATTCATTAATTTATCATAGAACAAATACAAAATTTATTAATTTATCAAGGACTAAAAAATAAAATTATTATTTATTAGGAATTTAATGAAAAAAAATTATTAGAAAAAATACCTAAAAATCAGTTATTTATTAGGGATAAAATATATTTAAGTATTTTACATTCATCTCTTTTCTTCTTGTTTCTCTTGTTTATTACAACAGTTATTGGAAAATAACATTAAATGACCGTGTGCATCCAATGTCAAATACCATGCATTCAGCGGTTGACGGACAAATAAAACAAATTTCTTTTGATCCTTAGAAAGGAATATAAGAGTTGCAATATATGTGCGGCTTTCTTCTTGAACCTTCTTCTCATTGTGTTCCATGGTTCTCTCTCAATATTGGCTTCCATTCTTTCCACGAGCTTGAACGTACGTGTTCCACTCGACAAGAGCTCAAGTGTTCCATATTTGCAAATACCTTAGAACAAGAGAAAATGCAATAACACTTATGATGACATGCCTTAAGAATCCAGAATGCATGCCATCATCATCTAATAATTGAACCCCCCTTATCATCATCACACCACTACTACACGCATGCCTTATCATCTTCCTATTTCTGCACATACACTTTCCGTAGAAGAAGATATGAAAATAAATCTTAGCCACCAAGCTTTCTTGAAAAATAAGAAACCCCAAAAGAAGACACCAATCCATCAATGGTTGTCACAATAAAGAATAAAAACAAACAAAACCAAGGATTCAACAAAGTTTGAGTCTGTCAATAATGATTGTTTAGGTGGGAGAAAAAATTGTACCAAAAGGGAAAAAAAAATTAAGTTGTTCAGCAACTTTGTGGGTAGCACCAGCAATGCCACATGGAGGTAATTACTAGAAAAAAAATTAATGACAAAATAATTAATATGTAATTATTAAAAAATCTATCACTAAAATTGTAATGCAAAAATCAGTGAGTGAAAAAAAAGTATTTATTCTGTGGCTAAATTTAATCACTAATTTAATAGTTTTTGGTAAAATGAGAAAAAATGTTCTTGTTGATTAACAAAAATTGTGTTTTTTTATCCATCATTTTTTTTCATTTGTGCCTACCGACCAGCTTTCAAAATCATATATACATGGAATAACTGCGTTTGTGTGCATAAAATAAATAAATAAATAGCTGCGTTTGTGCAAATCAAACGAACTAGGTCTTCCTATCACATTTGATCTCTCACTCTCCTAAAGGACATTGGACTCTGGTATATATTAATTGAACGAAGATAATGGGATGCATGAGCATGATTTGTTCGTTCTTATATATATATAAAACCATTGGCTACTAGTATTTTGTTTTTAACTTTTACGTTTTCTAAGAAGTTAGCTTTTACCTGTCAAAAAAAAAAAGTTAACTTTTACCTTTTTTTTGTTCAAACAAGTTAAATTGTAATTGAGTTTCAGCCTTACATAAAAGAAAAAGTAATTGAGTTTCAGCCAAAAGAAAGAGAAGAAAAGAAAACGTGTAATGGAGTAACGGACAAGGCATAAAAGCCTGCAGTTTTTGTTAGCCAGTGTTGAAGATAAGGTCCAACACATGCATGACTCATGAGTCATGATGACGCGATTATGGCCCACGTAACCAACGATAAAAAGTAAAAAAACTACTCAGCCAAGAAGATTTCACGTTCCAACACTATATGTACAAAAAGTGGGTTCCATCTGAACATAAAAAGAGAATTTCTCTTAAACTTTTTTTTTTTTTTAACAAATGAAAGCTCATTTTAACAAACATTGGAAAGTTTTACTTCAGTAAAAAAAATTGGTAAGTTTTCAACCATTGGATCAAACTCACTGTACAAGGAGAAAAACTCAAAATTATACAAGAAGAAAAGTATAAATATATGTCCTAATATTAAAAAAAATACATTATCATTTAATCACAATTTATTATATATAATAAATTTATTAATTTTATAATAATTACTTTAAGTAATATTAACAATAGTTTCTCATAAGTTAACAAGATAAAACTTTTTACCCGGGCAATACATTAAAAAGGCCATGTATACAACTATTTGTCAATAGATTAGGCTTTGTTGATATATTTTTATATGATAAAAACTAAAATGTTACTATAAACATTGTGAATTTATATAAATATTATAAGAGAAAATAAATTATATACTGAATTATAATTCATTTGTATGATAAGTAAATAATAATTTATGATTGAATAATAATATAAAGTCATTTTACATTCTCATATAATAACATTAAATTCATTATAAATCATCTTATTATCTGATAATTTTATTAAAAATAAAAGTTACTCCAAGATTAATTTTAAAAAAGTTACTTATCTTTCTCAGTATCTATTTTCTTCTAATCTAATATTGAAGGCACTGCCGGAATTTTTCATATTACATGGAGATTGTCCTACGAACTTTACATAAAAATGGGTTTCTTGCAGATTTTGATCCATAGGTAATTCGTCCGTGGATAAGAAGTTTATGTGGATTTAAATTCACAGAAAATTTACCAGCGACTTTTTTTTTTCAGGAAATTTTCCTTAAAAAAACCTTTTAACTATAATTTTTATTTATTCTAATATTTTCTTCAAAAATAATTTAAATGTTAAAAAATTATTCAAATATTCTACATAATTACACTAGTTAAGATACTTCAATTTAAAAACTAATTATAAATGTTAAAATACTTGAATCCCATAAGTCTAAACAAATGTCAATAACTAAAATAATTCAATCTCATATATTCAATTTCACAAAAGTTAATTAAGTATAATACTTGGATCTTTTTTTCTAAGGCCAATATTAATTGTCAATTAGTGGGGATTCAAATTCATCACCATCTCTTCCTACTTTATTCCCCTTTCAACCATTAAACTAAAATTATAGTTCCTACAAATAAGATAATTTCAGAGCAGATACCTTGATATCTGTTCCCACCTCCGTTTAGTAATAGGTATGGATGTACCTATTTAATTAAATTATTCATAAGTATTTATTTAATTATTTATCTTCATTCTACTAAAGATTTTATACATCAATATAATTATAATGGCTGTCATGTTTGTCTGTTGAGTTTTTTGTTGTCACATTCCTTACCAGACATCAAGTGATCAAGAATTAATGTGTGTAGGGAGGTGAAAGAAACAAAAGGTAGCCTTACAGCCTTAAATGACAACAAAGGACAAAGAATGAATGCTACTAAACTAGGGGATGAAAAGAAAAAGTGAGTGATTCTAAAGGTTGGATAGAAGAAGTTTTGATAAATATAAACATGATCCCAACAATTACATTACGACCATCAATTAAAGGACTTTGATTCTTTATAGAATCTCATTTTTATTTTTTTTAGTACAAGTTATTTAATTATCTGTACAACATTGTTATGTTGTATAATATTATGATGACTACATACTTTGTTTATTAATAATTGTGCATATCCAACATTATCATCAAATTTTAATTAGATTGTAATATTACAAAATAAGTGGATTTATTTATTTTCTTATTAATGAATAAATTTGTATGTAATTTATATATTAGTCTTCTATAGTGATTTACTAAATATATTTTTATATTAAAAAATCAACTGATATGAAACATTTTTTTAATAATCTATAATTATATATAAAAAGAATACGCGCGATATTTTAATGTAGACATTTTTATTCTCATTTCATGAATATAGTTGTAACTATATTCATGTTTTATCCTTATAACTATTTTCATAAATCACATACTAACTTTTGTTATTTTTTTATTTAAAAAAACATGTATCATCAGTAAACAATGAAGTGTCAATTTTCTCCTAATATAAAGACATAAGGAATATCCACTTACCCCAAATAAAGATCCAGTTTAAGAGTAATTTTTTAAACTTATATACTGTAAGTGTAAATCGCCTCCCATATAAAAATCTCAACATACTTTTTATTTATAGAAAAATTTAATCTACTCCAAAATTCACTCATGCAGCACGTACACATATCCATGTGAGTTTTAGTTCAATAAGTAAATGTCAAGTGTGTAACAAAGAGCTTGAAAATGAGTCATTCTTTAATTATCACACCCAGAAAAAAGAATGACGAGATCAACAAATTATTCGAACTAGTGAAATATAACATGACAAATTGACAACAAATGCGGTTTGGTTTAGGATAAAAAAGGACATGCCCCTTGCAAGCACCCAAAGAATCACCTTTACAGAATTTTTCCAGCTGTCACTTTTGCAGAGAGATTATTGTTGGAGGAAAGGGGTTTAAGAGAGAAAAGAATTTAGTATTAGATGTTTGAAGTATTACATGAAGAGATATCGGATGTGGAATGTTTAACAATGTTATCTCCAGATTAGAGAAAATCCTAACAAGTTATTGGATTTCAGCCCATATGAACCCATATAATCATACAATAACTTATTGGACTTCTTTGTGAACATTTGAATATTTAATATATATGTTAAATATATTCAATAATCTCCTACTATATTCACCATACAGAACAATCCAATAAGGTAGTCAGTGTAATGTTCAAACAAACATGAATCATCCACATCTAGTCCAAGACAATCAACTCGGATCGGTCAAAGAGTTCTAATAATAAAACATTAACCTCAAACATCATTTGAAATCAAACTAAGTGAATCATCATTCTAATGAATCGATTCTGAGATCAATATATCAATATAAATACCAAGAGTTTTAGATTAAATCTAAACTCATACAAATCCCAACATTTAAAAAATCAATCTTAAAATCAGTTCACAACCAACATATGCATAACAGTCAAGTATAAGTAGACTAGTCAAAATAGTTTAAGGTCTTACAAATATAAGAAGCATAATAATTATAATGTTCACAAAATAAAAATAACAAAATGCAAGTCTCAAGTAAGTGGAGTCCAACATAATGGGTAATATCAGGTGAACTGTCAAGTTCCTTACTACTCTAAATGATATATTCATATATCAAGTTGGTCGTCCTCTTCATTATCTCACTTATTAAGCTCTCATCCATCTCTACCATCCCATGTAGAATGTAAAATATGAATTTCATATTATCATGAATTCAATCATTTGAATAAACTACTAAAAATGTCTAATTCTACTAAAAGAACTTAGCATCATATCATAAGGCAAAGAAGAACATATATCAATGTCATAAAGAATCATAATATCATGTTCATAAGCATCAAGTATGTTTCATAAATTATGAACAAGGCCTAAATAGTTTAAGTTATAAAGAGTCATCAACCTAAGTTTATTTGTAAGAGAGTAATGATTGTCTCGTTTCACATAATAAGACTAATAGTCACGTCACTTACAATAATCTAGTCTTGTAAATGTCAAATTTTAATTAAGAACAAGACCAATAGGTTCCTTATATAATCAATTATTTCTATGTTTCAATTTGGAATGTCACATTTACTTACTAATTCCTTAAAGTCAAATACTCTAGCATCAAGTTTGGAATGAGATCATTTAACCAAAAGGATGGGTCAACCTGGTAGGACTATATCATCAAGTTTTGAATGACACAAGCTTTCCAGATACAACTTTTGAATTAGATTAAAATCATCTCATCAAGTTTGGAATGAGATAACTCACCCTTTTCAAAATAGATAGCAACCACGATCATCGATGAAACATATAAATTGTGCTTATCATTTGGCTAGCAAAGAAAGATTAGATAATTCAAAACACACAATTAACGATAAATTAAAGATAAGTAAATATTTCTCAATAGAGGATGAAGAATTGCAATTGTCCCTAATGCTTTGTTGTCATGGGTTCTCAAAACCAAATATTTCCCAATAGAGGATTTCATGGAAGTGTCTTCAGGACACTATCCATGGTTCACTTGGTGAAGCATTGTCTCTTCTAAGGTGGTACTGAAGGAGGGGTTTCGGTGGAGGATAGGGGATGAGGTTAGCATTGATGTTTGGAAGCAAACTTGGTTAAGGTCCACTACTAATGCTTTTATTGAGACTCCCATGTACCCAACTATGGAGACCTTGAAGGTAAGTGACCTTATTGATAACAGTCAGGGCTCTTGGAACATCACTTTTATTGACCATTTATCTGATCATGGTGATGTGCAAGCTATCCAGCATGTCCCTATTATGGATATGTCTAGGAGGGATAAGCGTATCTGGGGCCATTCAAAGTGTGGCATTATACTATTAAGAGTGCTTATAGATTTGCTTTGTATAAGCTCACTGATTATGATACAATAAGGGTGCAGGGAAATTGGAAGCTCATATGGGATTTGGAGATCCCCCCAAGAGGGAAAGTGTTCATGTGGAGGTTGTGTAGAGATTGGCCACCAACCAAAGCTACCATTCATTCTAGGGGAGTTCAGTGTCCTCTTCTGTGCCCGTTATGTGAACGTGAGATCGAGACCACATTACATTCCCTTTTCTCGTGTAATGTTAATAAAGGATGTTGGGAGATTGTGCAGGTGAGGGAGAACATTGAGGCTTTAACCCCGAAGATCGAGTCTAGCAAGGAGCCGGTGTTTATGTTGTTTAATTAGTTGAGCAAGGAAAAACACACAGACAAGTTGCTATGTTGCTTTGGAGCCTTTGGTGGAGAAGAAATGATAAATTGTGGAATAACGTAAGTGCCTCCGACTTTAGTGTTCTTAACCGTGGTTTTGAGTTTTATCAGGGTTGGGCAAAAGCTAAGTTCAGTTCCAAAACAATGGCCTCTCCCCCTGTGGCTTGAAATAGCATCATGCTGGTCCCCTCCAAACTCGGGAAAATTCAAGTGTAACCTTGATGTTGGTTTCGCTCATGGCACTAATTAACATCACTGGGATGGGGTATTGTGTTAGAAACCATGTTGGGTTCTTGTTGTTGGTTACATGAACTCGAGGTCACCATATATGGATGTTAAGGAAGGAGAAGCATGGGCCCTTCTCACAGCTATGGAGTTCGTGGTTTCTCTAGGTCTACAACATGTGACTTTCAAAATGGATTGCAAGAGCATCGTGGATGGGATAATCAAACTGTCCATGGATGATTCTGAGTTTGGTAACATTATCCAAGACTGTAGAAGTGTCTTGAGCCATAATCCAACCTTCTCTATAGGTTTTATATAGAGACAAGTCAATGGATTTGCCCATGAGCTTGTTAGGATGACACTATTTTTTCCTAGTCTATAGTTTTTATCATACAATTCCTTGTATTGAGCAATTGTTAAGTAATAAAAAGAGACGAGTATGTTTCTGTCAAAAAAAAATTGACTTCTCTATAGGTAACATCCTCTTCATCTTTGAAATTGAGTAATCACATCTATGTCTTTTGCAGAAAAAGTGGATTATTCATTTGGTTGTGGTTTTTGATTCCTTTTCACATGGTCAAACTTTGAAAAGAACTAAGCAGAAACATCAAGTATTTATTTATATAAAATGATTTATTTGGTAACAATATAAAAAATTAAAATTATTTTAGTTAAATTTAATTTTAATTATTATTTTAAAATGTATAGCTAAGTTCATTCCAACGGAAATTAACCATTTGTAACCATTTAAAACGAACAAATAAAAAATAAAGTTTAATTTATTATAATGTTAACTTATTAAATAATATAATCTCAAAGCATTATTTCTCACTTAATCATGCAAAGAAGAATTTATGACTTCTATTACAGCACCCCAAACTGATTAAAACCTTATAAAAATATTAACCCCAAAACTAATAATTTAATTCAATCAAAGTATACAAAAGGCACAGAACATGAAAAATATAAATAAAATAAAATAAAATTCAAGGCTACTTGCATTTCTTCAGATACAACTTTTAGGGTACACATTACTTGATTCATATTTAATTTGACCCTTCAATTGGCGTCTTATAACATTTTCAATAGCATAATTCTATTCCACCAAAATTACCAAAACAAATTATTGGAAAGAGTAAAGGCATAAGTGAAAAAATTGATTAGTTATATATCTAGAGAAATAAAAGTGTGTACACACACGTATACAGATAAATATAAAATAAATTATTAGATTAAAATTAATAAACAAATTAATTTTAACAAATAGAAATGTGAGCACACAAATATGATAGTGCATATATTTCTACTGGTACTCTTAAAATAAATATTATTGAATTATTATAATGGTGGTTTCATAATTGTCTTTATATGCAAATTAGAAGTGACACATGAATTCATTTTTTCAGTATCCATCCAATTTATTTATAATAAATCTGTCAAATCCATTCATTACCAAAAAATATAACAAGTGAATGGATCCAAATCCATTCATTTAATTTGATGAATAGTTAGTGATTCATCCACTAATTCTTAAAATCCAGTGGATCATATAATCAATACTTAATGAATCAAAATTGATCCAACTTAATAATAAAATAATTTGTGGGCAATTTTCGATCAACTTTGACTATATTTGTTTTGGTCATCGTTGGTCAAAACTACTTTTTGGCAGACATCAGTTCAAGTATTTTAGTTGAAGTTGGTCGAAGCTATTTTTTGGCAGACATCGATTGTGATGTTGACTGATATTTTTTCAGAAGATGTTGGACGATGCTATTTTTTAGACGATGTTGGGTAGGGTTTTTCTTTGCCAACTTTGATCGAGGCTAGTTTTTGGCTATTAACGTCTAGAGTTTTTTTGGTCGACATTAGCTAATTATTTTTTCAGCCAATGTTGATCGATACTATTTTTTAGACAGTGTTGGCTAGGGTCTTTTTGGCCAACTTTGGTCGGAACTATTTTTTGGCCAATATATTTCAAAGTTTTTTCGCCCAACGTTGGTTGATGATGTTTTGCGATCGATATTAGTAAAAGCTATTTTTGGTTGACATTCGCTAGGGTTGTATTTCGGTTAATATTTGTCAAAGCCATTTTTGGCCAAAGTTGGCTAGGATTTTTGGTTGACATTTGTTATGACTATTTTTTTGCTAACATCTATTAGGATTTTTGGTCAACATCAGTCATGTCTATTTTTTTGCTAACATCAGCTAGTTTTTTTTTTCATCGTCGGTTTAGTCTTTTTATGACTGATTTCAGCTACGATTTTTTAGTTGATGTTAGTTGGGCCTATTTTTTTGCTGTGTCTATCTAAAAATATCAATGACTAACATTGTTCAAAAAAACCATATCCAGCATCAGCCAAAACATTGCCCCAGTTGACAATCGATCGAAAAACCCTAGCCGACATCAATTGAAAATAGTCTTGGTTGATGTTGAGCATAAAACCCTTGTCAATGTTGATCAAAAATAACCATGGCCGATGTTTGCTAAAAATCATCATCAACCGACATCGACCAAAATTTCTAGTTGACAACGACCAAAAAATAACCTTAACTAACGTCAATCAAAAACAATCTAGCCAACCTAGCAAAAACATTGTCCCGGCCAACATCAACATGATAAACCTAGCCGACATTGGCCAAAAAAATAGCTATGGTCGATGTCGGTCAACAAACGTCATTGACTGACATCGGCCAAAATATAGTCTTAGCTGCGCCAACCAAAAAAACTAGCCAATGTCTAACAAAAAACTTAGCCAACATCAACCAAAAATAGTTGCTATAGAAATCAACTGAATAAATCTAGTTGATGTCGATCAAAAAACATCACAGACCGACATTGATAAGAAAAACTCTAGCGATATAGGCCAAAAAAAATATTTATGGGCGACATCGGCCAAAAAATAGCTCAGGCCAATGTCGGGCAAAAAACATCATCGGTTGACATCGATCCAAAAATAGTCTCATCTGATGTTAGCTAAAAATTAGTCTCGATCAAGGTCAGCCCAAAACAACTTCAATTGTCTTTTGTTTGAGCTATTATTATTTTAGAAAGTATTGCGAATTTTTTAAATATATTATTTTTAAAATAAAATTTGTTGTGTTTTTAAAAAAAATTGTGAATGGATTGGATGGATATCCATCCATAAAAAAAGTGTTAATGAATGGATCAGATGAATTTTTTTATCAAATAGATCAGAATGGATCAAATCTATTAAATAATGTTTAATGCATCAAAATGAATTAATGGATTGTTTTGATATGATCCATTAGAATATGAATTAGGATTCATCACATCCATCCATTTGCCACCTCTAATGCAAATCACTTAGTAGTTATTTTAAACTTTCACAGAGTATATGACATGAGTATGATATGTGTATTTTCTAACACCATCATTTCAATGTATCAATTTAAATGACAGAACTAAATTGAATTAATTTTAAAGGATCAAATCAAATATAAAAAATAAATTAAAGAACAAAAATAATAATTTAGCCTATTAAAAACACACGTACGATTTTGTAGTAGCCCAAATCTACATTCACTTCAAAACAACTATTTCACATACTAATTAATTCCCATCAAAAAAATAATTGCTCCCTTCGTTACTAAATATAAAATTTTTTTCCTCAATTTTTTTTTTGTTCCTTTTTATAAAATTCTTTTCAAATTCTTTTATATTAATTATTCTTTATCAAAATATTTTTAATTATTTTATAATAAATGCTATGAACTAACAAGATAAATACATTACTCTCTCGATTGAAAAATAAGATTATATAGCATAAATAATTAATTAGACAGAGGTATGTAAAGAGAAAAATGATGAGTCCTAATAATTTTAGAAAAATAATACAAATTATTTATAAATTTAATATTATTATATAAATTAATTTTCCAATAGAGCGTAACATGTTATTAAATTGTATGTTCATTAGAGACGAAGTTAGTCTTGTTCAATAATCTACTGTAATTACATATTTACTTCTTTAGATATATTAATTTTACAATAAATCCTTGCAATACATTTTACAATTTATTTTTTCATATCTCTTTCTATTACATGACACATGTTATTTTTCATTTTCCTCTCTTATCTTTTTATTCCTTTCCTTTGCGGTAAAATGGTAGTATGTTGTAAGACTTTGTTGTGTGAATATAAGATTTCTCTTACTTCTTTGATATGAACCATATCTTTAGGTGTCTATTAATTTGAATATAGTGGAGTGCAATAATTAAAAATGATAAACTCTCTTTCTCAAAATAGTTGTAAGACCATTTATAAATATTATAAAGTTGTATCTACCAAAATTTAAGGCAACTGTACTCTTAAGGTTCAAACGGGAGATTATTAGTAGTAAGTTGGAAGTCTCCTACTATAACTAAAATGCAATGGATGATTAATTGCATGTTTTTGTTATAATTAATAATTTTCAATTTATTTCATAAAAGAAAAGAAAAGTTTACTCTTTTTCTCATTACAGTTATCACGTAAGGAAAAAACGTTTTCCTAAAACAATTGTTATTTTAATTTTTGAATTTAATATTAATTATTATTTTTCAATTATATCTCTTATATATTAATAATAAACTACAAAATTTAAAATGAATTAATGATGATATAAAATTAATTTAATAATTTTTTTATATTTTTATATTTTTTATTTATGTAAAATAGTCTAAGACAATAATTATTTTAAAATGAAAGAGTATTAATAATTTATTGGGAACAGAAACTGGAAGAAAATTAATGTATGTAAATTACCTATCCCTGCTGGGCCAACCACCACCAAGACTGGACCCTGCCTTTCTGTTAAGCCAATTTGTGAGTTGCTTGTTACGATCAATACCAACTAGTTGAGGTTCCTAGACAAAATGAGCGTCTAACCTGAACAGTAATACATCAAGTAAGTCTCTAAAATTATAAACTCTAATTAGTTTAAATCTTAAAATAAATAGAATATTATTTTAATCCTTCAATTATTTAATGACGCTTATATTTATACGTAACATTATTAAATTATAGTTATTTTAATTCCTAAAATTATAATAACAAAAATAAAATAAAATGACTAAAATTTTGTAATTTTAAAAGCTAAAATAATATTTTATATAAGTTTAGAGATTAAATTGATTGATGCTCATAATCTTAAAAACCAAGTAACTCTTGAAAAAGTTCAACTATGAGTGTCAACAGATTTTTCAAAAAAGTTTAAAAATCTTGATGACCAACCAGGATACTCATTTATTTATAATCATATGTGCAGGAAAAAAAAAGGAACTTATTCTCTAAGAAAGGTCTCTAGGATTGAATTGTATTTTTGCTCTTGTTATGAATAAAATGAAATAAGTTGATTTTCCTATAAAAAAAATTAAAGGACTCATTAATTAACTTTACAGAAAATGTTATATGTTTCCACTATTAATTACAGAGTTTAATAGTTACCGCTTAAAACAGTTTTTCATTATTATTTAATTATGGATCAATATTGTAAGAGCATTTTAATGGTAGATATCAAATTGAGATCTTAGACTATTTTTTATGATCCTATGGTATTATATAGAATTAAAGATCTTTCTAATTTTTTGTAATGGTATATCTCATTTTGAGATTTAAGAAGAGAGAAAAAAAATTTTTAAATAATATGCATATTTTGAAAGATTTTTTATAAGAATTTATTTTTCATATTGAAAATCTCTTTATCTCCTTTATTAGGAGAAATAATTGAAGACAAGATCTTGAACTCAAGATCTTACATTAAAGTTACTTTAATGATCTTTAAGATAATTAAATATTATAAATTAGGTTAATAAACTTATTATATGCAGGGATTTGTAATTAAACAAGATGTATAAAAGTAAAACTAGAAAAATGAAAACGAGAAATGAAATAGAAGATGCAAAAAATTAGTTCAGACGTAGGATCTTGGAGTTGCATGATAAGTGTTAAACAATTGAACTGAAGCCTTGAATATAAAGAAGAAGAAGAAGAAATAATAAGGCTAATGAAGGAATCTGTTTATTCACTTGTGATTCACTTATTGTTTGAATACAAGCATGTTGCAGTATTTATAGCAGAATCATGCAGTTATTATGATAGAAAGATAATCTACTCTAACAAACTTATCATAATAACAATCATGCAATTATTATGATATAATAGAAAGATAATCTATTCTAACAAATCTATGATAATAACAATCCTATATCTCTAATACCCCCACGCAAGCTGGAATGTGTTGAAAACACTTCCAGCTTGGAGAAGAAAACACAATTATACTAAAGCAAAATAAACTCTGTCAACTGGAATATAGCTAAAATGCCGAAAATACATCGGCCAAATACAAGGATTTAGAAACAAATCAAAGTGTAGGTGCAGCCATAGT
>PYAF01004902.1:1202781-1225988 GCA_007407185.1 Glycine tomentella
TTAACCATCATGGACAGAAGCAAACAAGGAAACAATGCTTAAACACCATATTGGCATAAGCTATAATCATCAAAACAAGCCTAAAAGGCTGAAATTAAATTAAGATACGGTAAGGATACAAGTCGGGACCAAAGATGCGAAGATTATGTGAGACAAAGATTGAGTTCATGATGATAATAATTATAATTTGTAGAGAAATCGGAGAAGGTGAACGTTAAGGAGGAGGTAGATAGTTGGATATAAGTGGAATACATTGAAGATAAGATAAAAAGATAGAAGGATATGTACGTTTAGAGAATGTACTTTTGGGAATGGGAAGAAAAAAAAATAATTCGGATATGGAATGAAGAAGAAAGAGTAGTGGCAGTGGAAGTAATTTTTGTTTTCATGGAGGAAACTATAGGAAGATATCATGACTCTCATTTATGAAGGGAACCTTGGCTTTGATTCATGGAGGAAACCATTGCTCTGATACCATGTTAAACAATTGAACTGAAGCCTTGAATATAAAGAAGAAGAAGAAGAAATAATAAGGCTAATGAAGGAATCTGTTTATTCACTTGTGATTCACTTATTGTTTGAATACAAGCATGCTGCAGTATTTATAGCAGAATCATGCAGTTATTATGATAGAAAGATAATCTACTCTAACAAACTTATCATAATAACAATCATGCAGTTATTATGATATAATAGAAAGATAATCTACTCTAACAAATCTATGATAATAACAATCCTATATCTCTAATAATAAGGAGCACGAGCAGATGGTTCGAGTTTCAAGCCTATTCCGTCTCTGTAGAGACGGTCTAGGGTTTCTCTGACATCTTTAATATCAGATGCAATATTATGACGATGTGTTACTGTTTTGCCCTTCTCTATGAATTTAGTAACTGCACCATGGAATGGATACCATGCCTTTGACCACGCTCTGCCACTTTGAGTAAATAGTGATCAACCACATCCTCCATGTCAAACGCCACTTTCCTCAATGATTTCAACAAATCTTTGACACCTGGTGGATCATCTGCCATCTGCTTCTTTTCTGCATCCCTTATGTAAGAGTTTAATCGATTTAGCTGATCCTTGATGTCCTCAACCTCCTTGTGCACCTTTCCTAAGATTGTTCCTTCCTCACTCAGTAACTTCACCAAATGGTCAAGAAGAAATTAAGTTCACAAATATTAAAGTTCACAAAGGACAATATTTAGAGAGGTTCTAGACTTGAAAAACAAAAAATCTTACTAAGTGATCTATTTGGGACAGAAAAGTTATTTTTGGTACATTAAAAAGAAAAAAGAACAATACCAACTTGGGTTTGATTTATGATCATATGGTATATATGTATAAAAAAATTATATATTTATTATCTTAAGCTGAAGCGGCTGGTACGATTTCACAATGTAAAAGTAAATGTTGAAAGAATTGGCCGGTCTCACTTTGTCATGAATACATGTTTTTATATCACTATATATCTCTTGTAGAAAGTATACACGAATTATTATCATTATTATTATTATTATTATTATTATTATTATTATTATTATTATCATTATTATTATTATTGTTTTAAATAAAGGCCATATAACTTGCAAGTTGCAATAGTCGTCGGGTCATGCTCTTTAAGACAGGATTAGAATAGAAACAAAAGCTTTGTCCAAAAAATAGCTTTGGTTTGCCATGTGACATACGAGTTAGGACGAATTGTAAAACGAAACACATTGATCAGTGGGCCTCTGTTTAGAAGAAGCTCCATAGAGAAAAGCAGCGTAACCTGTTTTTTCTTCGTCAACACACACAAATGACCTAGACTTTTATATATAGTGTTTCGTTAGTGGGAAAATACATGTCGGTATTGAGAAAATAAAGAGGTAAAATTCTCTCCTTTTATTTTTTGCATTCCTTTTTTCTGATCATGAACATTATTTTCTTACATTTTATGTTTAGAAAAATTAGAAATGGGGGAGAAATGCTTAAAATGTTGAAACGAACTAAATTAATTATTATTAACTTTAACAAACTAGCTTAATGATTATATATATATATATATATAGACACATACTTGTATGAGAATAAAGTGTTTCTTATTTTTCTTATTCCTCTTACAAATTAAATAAGGTACGTTTCCTCTAAATTTCTCCACTCTTCTCTTTAGAATCCGTTGTTTAATTTCATGAATATAATAAGGTTGGTATTGATTTTTATAATCATCCAAGTGGATTACATTTTGGTTTTTTTAGAAGACAAAATAGTGAATTTTATTTGTTACCAAGGTAACGTGCAAGAAGTCCTTAAACAAATTATGTTCTTGTTTTAGCTTTTACTTTTTTGTTAAGTGAGTTGGTTTTTTATTTATTTATTGAATTCAAAAGGCAGACTTTAACAAATAAATGCAACGCTAAAAAAGTTAAAAAGTTGATTCTAAAATATGTATTTAATTTGTTTGGCTGCAAAAAAAAAACAAATTAATTAGAACTAAAATTTGGAAAAAAAATATTATCTTTCCTTTTAATTTGTTTATTAAATTGAAAGATAAAAATAAAAAACTAGAAAAGTACAAAATTAAAAAGGAAAACTAAAAAAAAAAACAAATGAATGATTGAAAATGATACTTTTATTTCCTATTATCAGTTCGCTTAGATATTTGATTGAATGAATAAAATTTGAGGGGGAAAAACAATTTAGCTTCGTTTAATTTTTTAAAATGAATAAAATTTAGTAACAAGAAATAAATAAAAAATACTCATAAACACCATCGATCGGATGGTAACCAGCCCAATCACAACCCTATTCTCCACTCCTAAAATCACTTGTAGCCGTGCATCAACCACCACATATTCCACGGGACAAAAAGTTGTATTTTTTTTACTGGAAGTTGTATTATAATCCACCTTACTATTTTATTTTTGTCACATTCACATTATTATAGTATATATCCTTGCACGCTATCTATACTATATTTTTGTCTACTTAGTTAGTAGCAAATAATGGGCCTTTGTAGCATCTACATGATGGCTTTTACTTCCTATGCTCCCTTTTTTGTTCCCACCTCCAAAAGAACTCCAACATACAAAAATACCCATCACCCAGGAAACCCTATTACAGAATGACCATTTCAAAAAAATATCCTATTCTAAAAATGCTATTTTGGAATATAATTTTCATGTCCCATAATAGATATTTTGGAATATGTTTTCATATTACTAATCTAGAAACATATTCTAGAATATGAAAATCATATTTCGAAATAGCTATTCTGAAATAAAATAGTAGAATGTTGAGATTTTATCTTTTAATCAACAAATGTTAATGTTAGTTGTTACTGTAATGTTAGGTATTGGTTCAATATAACATCCCCTTGGACTCGCTCCACTCACTTACCCAGCATCCAGCCTCTTCTTAACCCTCACCAAGTACCCACCACTCCACTCACTTTTTCTCCGAGACTCTCACAAAGCATTCAAAAGGAAGATAGAAAAGACCCTCTCAATTCCCCTCTTTGTTATTTCACGCATCATCCTCACATCCTCCACCCTTCCTGAATCACAAAGATCAAAGTCCATTTCACAAACAGTTCTAAGTGACAAGATTAGGCTGCACATTTTGTTCCTTCATCCTCTCCTTGAAACCAAAAGCTTCCTCTAAATCAGGGAAGGATGGAGGATGCGAGGATGATGTGTGTGTCACTACTACATAAAAAGGGATTTGATATCGGTTTTCTAAGAACCATTGCTAATGTGCATAAAACAATATTGGTTATGATCAAAATTGATATTAACGAGCATTAAACAATATCAGTTTAGATTAAAACCAATGTTAAGAGCAATACATAGCATCAATTTTTTAAAAATCAATCTTAACAAAAACAATTATTCGTGAAAATGTCACTACACTTTTGTTAACATCAATTTTATAAAAATCAATGTTAAATTAATAATGTTAAAAACATATTTTCTAACAGTGTGTGAAGTTTGGAGAGAGAACAAATAATGGGGTTTCATCCTTAAGGTGGAGTCGCTGGTGGCCAGGATTGTGAGGGGTAGCGTGAGGGGTATTTTTTTTTTTTTACCTCGCTCGAAAAAGAGAAGGACATGGGTGCTTGGACAATGCAAGAATTGGCAGGGAAGAGGAGGTGCTAGTGTGAGGGGTATTTTTTTTTACCATCAGAGACTTTTTAGGGATGCAGAAAGCAAAATGGGGATGCAGGAAGTAATTCCTCTACATAATGTGGAGGGGACATGATGGTAATGGAGACTAGCTGACAATATCACTAAGTGATCTCTTCCAGCATGGACCTTCATGACATGCTGAAGCAGAAATGGACCATAGAAATTATTTCATTCCCTCAAGGTTTCTTTTGCCGCAGACAATAGAAAATGGGTCATCATTACTTCCTACTATATATCTTCTTTTAAATATTTTTTTAAAAATCTTGCTAATATTTTATTTAAGAAATATTAAAATAAAAAACAATCATTATATATTTTCATATTTAACAAATAAGAGGATTAGTAAAGAAATGTTGCAAGAAGATTTAAAATTGTTGTTTTAGTTCTTTCAATTCTCTAAAAGTAGCGTGAGCAGACTTGTTGACTGTCCTTAATTGTTGCAAAAGGTTGTCCTGGATTTTAAGGATGTTTATTATGCATTAGTTGACATCTTGTCGGAAAAAATAAAAGTCATAAAAGTGCTCAACTTGTGCTTGATTCCAGGAAAATATTTGCACACTTTTGAGGGGGGGTAGTGCTCTTTTGAGAGTTTTCTTTGTTGCCAATTATGGCATGATGATATTTTGTAACGTGTAACTGGACGAGTATTTGTAAAAGTTATTTTTGAATAAAATTGATTTTATAATGAAGTGATTTATAAGTCAATATATAAATTCAATATAAATTTTATATCTAATATAAAAATTACCTAAAAGAATTGCTTCATTCAATAATTCTAAACTCAAAATAATTTTTTTAACATAAAACCAAACATATAATTATGTAAATATTTACTTACATTTATGTTAACCAATATTCAATATGATTTTAAATAATTCAACGTCAAATCAAACCCACAGATAAATAGCTTATTTTGTTAATGAATCTAATTTATCTGATTGAGTTGGTTGAGGAGAATGCATGAATTATTATATGATATTTATTTTCGATTTTTATAAATAAATAAAAAATTGATAGTTTATCAAGATAATAACTACATTATCGATTTCCCTCACTTAAATTTGTTTAAAAAGGTCTGATAGAGTGCCATGTGAGAGGTCAGATATGTTCGGCACATGCATTCAGCAACTTCAAGACTGTGTTTGTAAATGCTGGTGCAAAACAAACAGCTTTGCTACCTCCAAGAGAATCAATTGCGGATAACAATGACAACATAAGGTCTGGTCAGAAAACAATAGTGTTGCAGTTGCAGATAAGATTTCTCAGCAGTGTAAGCAAATTGAGCTTTCAACAATGACAATACCCAAATCTCACCCATTTCTGGTAACGGTCAATTAGAAAAAATTTGGTTTAATTTGGAGCTGAAGTGATGATAAGAGTTTCTTTGTCACATTGATGAGGTAAAACTTTCCCTCCTTAGCTACTACCTTTTTGACATTTTGGCAACCATTTACAATTTGAGCATAAAGGAAAGAGCAGAAAGTGTGCCAACTTTTTTCCTTTAAGATTCCTTTGGCATCCCACCCTTCAAAATACCTTTGTAGTTTATGACAGAAAAAAGTGCAGATTGAACAAAACTTGAGGTATTTGCCTGCAGTTTTTTTCCCATAGATCTGATCTAAGTATCTTCTTAATTTCATCAGTTCTTGCATTTATTTTTTTGGCTTGAAGCAGTAAGTATATTCTGAGTCGACAATGATCATGGAGAAAGCATGTAAGCATCAAATTTGTTCCAAGCTGTGTTCCAATTTAAGCACTTTCCCATCTATCATTATGGTTCTTCTTCTGGTCTCATTTTATCTTTTCTTTTCAATTCCTAAATCCTTCCCTTTCCTTCTTACAATACCAATTGCCCTTTTATCTACCATGTTTATTGTCACACTGACAAAGACAAAAGGGTCTCAAAATGAAAATCAATTCCAAGATGAGCATCAGAAAGAGGAGCTGCACCCTTCACTTGATGTCACTCACACTGAGGTTAATCAACAAAGTGAACCTGATGAGAATCATGAGCAGCAAGCTGAACCACATTCAGACTATTCATTTCCAACAGATAGTGAAAGCAGCAATTTCTCAATCATGGATGGAACTTTTGAGCTCAATGTTCAAGAGCATAGGCTACAAGAAGATTTGCAGTCAGATTATTCACTTCCATCAGATAGTGAAAGCAGTGATGGCTCAATAATGGGGGGAAGTTTTGAGATGGATCACATTGGAAATCAAAATGAGGATATTATATCTGCTAGCTTGGATTCTGATGATGATTATGAGGAAGATGAGGATGAGGAAGAGGATAGCTTGATTGAAATCAACCTTCCAAGCAGCCACTTCTCTGACTTGTTTGAAGATCCTAAGCAAAAATTGCAATCCAAGTTGCCAGATTTCCTGCCAGATTCTATTTTCAAGCAGCAAGGCCTAATGGAGCTCTTAGCAGAAATTAATGACATGATTGAGGATGAAAACTTGATTGAGATTGATATTTCGATGGGATCCATCAATAATCCAGATTTCAGATTGAAGCAGCAGTTGGCATATTTTCAAAATGAATGAGCTCTTAGTATTTTAACTCTTTTTCTTCTTGATGTTGAAGATTTTGTGCTCAACTATATTTCACTTGGCATTTTGATTCAATGGACTTGCTAGAGGCAAGATTATGTTGTGTTCCTTATCATTTTGTCTCTCAAGTCCAAAGTAACTATGAGGTGCTTTAGTGAGTCTAATTTAGCGTATGTTAGGCAAAGTGCTATTGTTAAATAGTCTACACATAATAACATAGTAAAACTAAATAATTAAATAAAGGACTCGATATACAATAATATAACTACCTTAAAAAATATACAATAATATAACCAATAGGCTGAAAAATTAACAGGGCCCAAATCAGGATTTTTTTTATTATCATAAGGTGAAAAATATTGACCAGTTTTACCAATTTTTTGGAAATCTAACTCACTATTTTCAGAAGGGTGATCAAAAGAATCTAATGCATATATTGGATGAATGAAGAGTGAAAATGGGTGATATATTTAATATTTTAAACGCCTTTAGCACGGCCTGGAATCCACAAAGGAGCTTTTTAAAGTGCTAGTCATGAATTTGTTTGTTCTCTTCTTTTTCAAATCTCCCTTTCAACTTTGTTTTGACAGATAAAAATATATAAAGAATATATGGAGTTGCTATGTCAAATAATGGCATTAATAATAGCTTGAGGCTTTCCAATTGGAATTGACTAATTGAACACCAACAATGAGGAGCCAAGCAAAGCAAGCAGATGTGCTAGCTAGTATAGGTATGGCTATGCAGTTTGCAGAAAACAGAACAAACAAAGTGCATTTTTAACCTTAAGAAGAAGACAAAATGTATATTCTATAAAGTTAATTTTTAGCCCCAGCTATAATCTAAGTATGGGGGAGCTCTTTTTCATTGTTTTTTCCTATTCAATGTATCGGTGACAATAGAGAATTATCTCGAAAACTTTGTTGGGTTAGAAGGCATTTCCTTAAATTATTCCAATATTGAAAAACATATGTTTAAAATTCCGATTTTCTATATATGTTTGTTTATAAACCAAGAAAACAAAATGATATTTAGAGTCCATTACTCCATTTGTTTTACAGTTAAGTATAATTAATTTAAAAAAAATTAACTTTGAACAATTAAACGTGATTGAAAGAGAGAAAAACGATATATGGAAGAAAAGGGAAAAAAAAAGCGCAGAAATGGGCTTTTCAATTAACACAAACAACTAAACATCAGGGCAAAAATTGAAAACTTCAGAATTATAATGGTAAAAATCAACCGTAACAGTTGCCCACTTCATGCTCAATACAGTGGAAAGGCAAGAAACACTTAGGAGAGCTTATACGCTCTTTTGATGAATGAAGCTTAGCCCAAGGAAGAAAAGTAACTAGTGCATAAATAAAAATTATTAATCTATTAATATTCACGTGTTAGTACTTATTAGAGTTTCTTTAAAAAAAAGTACTTAGTAGAGCTCGACATGCACCTAACCCACAATCCACGAAGTCTGCATTTTAAACTGGCTCATTTTTAGCGAGACTGGTGCCGCCTTGGATAATCAACAGGTTTAGCGAGCCAGTTTGCATTTGACAACAACAATTAAAATAATAGAAAATTAAATTTTAAAATATAAAATTTGATCCATTTTAAAACTATGAATTGTCTGATAAAAAAAGTATTTGTTCAAAATGGTAACATAGTTTACATCTTAACCCACCTAAAAAATATTTATCTACATCATATTTCATTTCGATATGAACAAGAAAAATTCAACCAATTTTATTGCCTAATATAATAAGTCTACAACAAAATAATGTATTTGCAATTCATTAGAGGAATGTTTCCAACAAAAATAGTTTGTTTTTTATGTCCCTATACTAAATCAAAATATTATATCATTATTCACAACCATTAAACTATATGGAAAAACTTAAATTCTATACTTTATAATTTTATTTTTACTCAGTTTACATCTTTTATTTATTAGTATTATATTTTCTTTTATTACATTATAAAACCCACAGGCTCCATGGATAAAATCTGTTTCATCCACATATTAAGCGGATTGGTTTTAAAAATCTACAATTCAAACGGACTCCAAAAATCAAGACACCTATACTATGTGTGTTCATGGTTTCATGGACGGGCCACGGGCATAAACCCAAATACCCAACTCTAGTCTTAGTACAATAGGTATATAAATACAAGAGTTTAATGTTGCTGCATTTTTACAGTGTCAATTAATAAAAAAAATCATTATTAATATATCTTTTAACATAATTATTATAAAATTCAATAAATCTATAATATATAATAATTTTTAATTAAATAATAATATAAATTTAATTTTAGATTCATTTTCTCTAAATACAATGCCCATGAAACAAAAATTGAAACTAACCTGGTTGTAATAACCACTTAGATTGTCATGACAATTGCCTCCAATGATGCCAAGAAACATATTTCAACTTTTTAAACTATCTTGATAGCTTATTAGTCTAAAATAGACATGTTTGATTTTTTTATATAAAGAAAATAGATATGTTTGATAAAAGAATTTAATTCAATGGTTTGTAGCATTTATAGTATTTAAACTTGTAAAGTCCTAACTTATTGTTTTATGTTTAGGTTTAAATGTAATTTTGTTTCTTTTGTTTTTTAAATTTCTAATTTTAGTCTTTTTATTTTTAAATAAAGACATTTAGTTATTATATTTTTCAAAATCCATAATTTTAATTCTCTTATTTTAAAATAGAGATATTTAATCCATTAATTTTATAAAATCTACAACTTTAATTCTCCTATCAAATTTGAAAAATGTTAATTGGTAAAAAATTAAGTTGATGTGACCCAAATTTAGTGATATGATATGAAGATTATTTGATTAATTTATGTCATAATCAATATTAATATCTTAACATACAACATTTTTAGTTTGCCGAATACTATTATCATTTTCTAATATCTCGTTCTAACTCTCTTCTTATTATCGGATACTAGAGGAAACACAAACACTTGTCTGTATTTCTATTATACTAAAGTTTATACAATTTATCTTATGGGTTATAGGATAAAGAAATGTGATTATTATATACATACATATAAAAAATTATAAATATTAGATAAATTAATTGTTCCTTAATTTATTTATTGTGATAACAGTTGAGATTGTGTAAATGAGCAATTGAAGAGAAGGAGCTGATAATTTCTTGATTAATTTAGGTGCAAAATCGACTAAGTAAAAATGGATACCAAAAGGAAATATCCCATTATATATTGTTATATAGATATATAATTTTTATAATACAAAATCAATAAATTATAATACAACTTCATTTATTTAATTAATTTCATAAAAAATTAAAATTAGAAGTAAATTTTTTTATAATTCTAATTTTTAGGATAAAATAATTATGTTCTAAAAATATGTACAGTAATCAATTCTGAAACTAAGTAAGAAAATAAAAATATCTTTTCATTTTATATTTATAAACTATTAAGTTTTCAATTATCATCTAACTTATCCACTAATTTTAATTTTTTTTATCACTAATGTTAAACCTTTTGCATTATACATCAAGGAGCGGTATTCTAGTGTCGGCATATTCAATTATTCATTGCAAGCATAATATTTCAACTCACTGAAAAATACTAATTTCTAAGTTCTAACTAGTTATGATTAATATTTTCGGATAATAATCATAAGGGCAATAATTTATAAATCACAACACGACATGCATGGCACAAGGAATTTCGAACCACAAGCGTTGATCTTGCACGTAGCCCACGAAAACCCCATATGAGCCGTTGGATCCGAATTTCAGTATCTTACGTGGCAATTTAACCGCATTTGAAATCCGCATTTGAAGTCCGAACTATAAATTCTTCAAAATAACCCCCACGCACTTAGTTACTGACCGCGGCAGAGAGAGAAAGACGTGCAAAGTGTGAGTGAAGCTCTGTTCGAATGTTCTTCCCTTGCAACCTCTGAATCTGTAAGCTTCTTCTCTTCCAATTTCCCTTCTCACCATCGTTTTAGGTTGGAAATTTTGCATCTTTATACTCTCTGGAGTTAATTGTTGTATGAGGTGGGGGAATTTGATGGGTGAGGAATTTTTAGGGCTTTGAATTGAAAAAGTACTTAAATTTGGGATTTTACTTTGATTTGATTCTTTGGGGTAAGTTTGACATCAAAGGTTCTTACTGGGTGCAATTAAGATTTTTTTTTTTTGATAATTAAGTTTGTCACCCCAGCTCTGCTTGCTCTGGTGAGAATTTTGTTCTTTGAATGGCATGAATAGGGTTACCTTTTTGATGGGATGATGTGATTTTCTCTGGAAACGGTGCAAAATGAATATTCAAAGATTGATATTTTTTAAGTTTTATTGTTTCTCCTCCCCTGCTGGACAGTGTTGAGTATTGTCATGTTGACTTTTTGTTTATTTACTGCATTCCTTTGTTGGTTTTATGAGGGGGGGGTTAATTTCATGCTTTCATTGCAATTAATTGACATGAGGTAAATATAATCATTTTTTTTCTTTTTTGTTATTATTTTGTTGTTGCTATGACTGAAAAATATAATTTGGCACCACTGTGATTCAATCATAGTTATCAATGCTGGATGGCAGCGTGTAGCAGCCAACCCTAAACACACTATAGCGAGATGGCTGGTTTTTTTTTTTTATACAGATATATGATCAATAATATACATAATTGCATATTTAATCTAAAAAAATTACTAAAAATTCATGACATATTCATAATTACCAATGGAAAGTCATAATATATATGTCTAGAGGAAAGCATACAAATAGCAGCAGCTGTGTAGGAAACAGTAATAGAAAGGAAGGAAGCTTCATTGCAGTTGCGAGAAAACAGCCAGAGAAAGGGTCCTCTCTGGAGAAGAGTAAGAGAGAAAAAGGCTATGTTTGGCTCCTCATAGAACATGGTTGTGGCTGATTTGGGGGGCAGGGGGATAGTTTTTTTATTTTTTCTTTTCTGTCTAACCATTAGATTGTCAAATTGAGATTCAAATAATGAATTGGAAATCCTATTTCTTGAGCCGTGAATTGAACTATATTGTGAATTTTAATATTCATGATCAATAATTTAAGTTAATATATTCAGCTAACAAATTCATACAAAAGCACAAATTCATGATCAGTAGCTAAAAAGGCTTAAATCTGAGAGCATTTTAAGATGAAGAAACACATCAAAACGTCTATGTATTGGCACTGTGAAATCAAATAGCTCAAGATATAACTAATAAAGTATTATTAGTCTCCTTTTTTATGTGACCCATTCTTCACCCAAACTGCACAATGCCCAAATTAGTATAAAGGCAGTAGCAAAGAGGAGAGACAACAAGTATAAAAAATACCAAAATCTCGCAGGATACCCAATACCACCAACCAGCAAAATCTTCAATAGTAGGAGACCAAGAATATGTGAAGCACATGTAGCACTCACTGTAGTGTGTGGAGAGGGGCAGAGAGAGGAGAAAAGAAAAAATATTTTGTGTGGATAACATTGGAGGGTTTATATAGGCTGTTTCCCTCCCTTTTGGCAGTTTTTTTTTAAGATAACATTTTTTAGAATTTTTCAGAACCATGTCATGTATGACCCTACCCAATTATTTGTGCAACCTGGTCTCGAACAGAATCGTGCAATGCTGAAATTTATCACGATTTTAGAAGGATTCAGGTGATTAAAGGTTAAATTCAGGACCCTAATCAATTTGCCAACCAATCTATATTACTGAAACTGACAATCACATTGAATCGCATGTATTGTATAAAGATTCCTGCAATTTTAATAACACTGCTAACCAATGGTAAAATATTATTTTTAGACCTTTGAAAGCTCCCCAAAATGACACTGGAGCAAGGCCAAAATGGGTTTTTTAGAAAGTAGAAACTCATCGTCATCATGGCTCTATAGAACACAGGTTGTGATTCAGCTGTGACCATGAAAGCTCCCCTTGATGGAAACTTTTTTGGGGCTAATCGCTGCTCTGCTGCTATAGCACCACTAAAGCATGCTATCAATAACCCTTAGTTTAATTTTAAAATATTTTCCTTATTGAAATATACTTCCATTGTAGCTAGTTTATATCGTTTAGTTTTCCCTCCTTTTTTGCACTTTGCTGTTTGAGTGTTTATCATACTTGTACTAAATGTTTTACTTTTAATCTCTAGGTAAGCTTCAGTTGTGCAATTTAACAGAGTGTGCTTAAGAAATAGTAATTTTGTATATTTACTGTAAATAAGATCAGTATGGGTGAGGAAGAACCAGCGAATGAAGTTTCTAAGACTGATTCAAACGGAAAGAGCTTGCAGAAGAAAATTTTGGATGAAATTACTGAGAAAAAGGACTTGGAAGCTGATGGAGGAAAAGTCTTGGAGGACAATGGAATCAAAGAGTTGAAAGAAAATATTGTAAAAGAAATTGAAGATAAGAAAACTGATAGTGTGGAAAAGGTAGAAGAGGACAAGAAAGTTGGTGTTGTGGAAGAAGCAAAAGAGGATAAGAAAGAAGATGGGGTGAAAGAAGCAAAAGAGGATAAGAAAGAAGGGGGGGATGAAGTAAACGAGGATAAAAAAGAAGATAGGGTGGAAGAAGCAACAGAGGATAAGAAAGAAGATGGGGTGGAAGAAGTAAACGAGGATAGGAAAGAAGATGGGGTGGGAGAAGTAAAAGAGGATAAGGAAGTTGATGGTGTGTCAGGTGTGAAAGAAGTTGAGGATGATGAGGAAGTTGATGGTGTGAAAAAAGTAGAAGATAAAAAAGGTGATGAGTTGAAAGAAATAGAAGAGGATAAGAAAGATGATCATATATCTGAGAATCATAAAATGGACGAAGACACTGAGGTTAAGGAAACAATAGAAGGTGAACCAGAAAATGGAAAAGAGGAATCTGAGAAACCAGAAGTAGATGCTATGGAAGTGGAGGGTGGTAGTAAGGAGAAGGAGGAGAGCGATGAAAATGAGAAAGTTGAAGTGGCGATGGAGGAGGATGAGAAGGATGAAGATGAGGATAAGGATAATATTGATAAGTCAAAAGAAGATAGTAAGGGTGAGAAAGGATCAAAAAAACGTGGTAGAGGGAAGATTGATGGGGAGAAAGTGAAAGAAAAAAGAAAAGAACCGAAGAAAACAGAGCCAAGGACTCCTACTATTGATCGCCCTGTGCGGGAAAGGAAATCAGTTGAGAGGTTGGTAGCATCAATTGATAAAGATGCAACCAAAGAATTTCACATTCAAAAGGTATTTGTTTTCAGTTTCACATTTGAAATATTTATCCTTAATTATGCATTTATTTTAACTTAATTTGCTTACAGCTTCTCTTTCAAAATGTAGGGTCGTGGTACACCTTTAAAAGATATACCAAATGGTATGGTGCTTTCCTTTTTTGAATTCTTTGATAATGGTGTTTTAATTCCCTTCTGTATATGCTCAAGCCAGCAGACGTTGATATAATGCATAATGTAATTACACAGGCATTCCACGTTCTTCCTTGGTTGATGACAAAATCTTGATAAAAGTGTATGAATTGAATTTAACATAAATATCAGGCAATAAAATGTGCCAGATATATATTGTTTCTATACTTCCCAATTATGGTCAAGAATGTGCCATTTTTAGAGATGGTTGTTTGAAGGTTTACAAATTATAGGGTTATTGTGACCCTTCCATTCAATGATTATGTGAGCCAAGGATATATGCTTAAGTACATCTTTCCCCAGAAAATTTGAGCCCCTCATCCTGCAGATTTTCAAGAGTTGATGTTCCTTACAACATTAGCTGATGCTTTGACAATGCTATTGGCAATAGCGTATACTGATTTGATTCCCTTGTGAAGTTTAATCTATTTATGAAATAGTTACTTTTTGCCTGCCTTCTTTTCCTATTAAAAAAGGGGGAAATATTTATGTATATTTCTTTTTCCCTCTTACTGTATCTTCAATGACAATAATAATGACACAAACTTAGAAATATCTGAGCTCCTTCCTTTTTAATGGAAAATGAGATTATCAGCTAATTATAGTTTATCCATGTTATTTAATGTCATTTAACTGTTGGGTCTATGGAATCTTTAGCACTCAAGATAATGGGAGAGTGTTAGCAGTAATAGGAAATGTTCCTGTTATCAATATATAAATAAAGTTGACCTGATATATGGGGGGTTTATTAGTTTTTGTTCTTATATACATTGATCACATTCATTATGCTATGAAGTGCGAATGCATGTTTCTTCTTCAGAACAGCTAAAACTTAATGACTCTTGTATTTTCTGCTTTAGTGGCATTTAAGTTATCTAGAAGGAAGACTGATGATACCTTCAAATTGCTCCATACAATTCTCTTTGGAAGGAGAGGGAAGGTATGTCTTACTTCATTAACTATCTGTATTTTTTGTTACAGTTGTTATACCACCTCCATCGACATTTTTTTTTTAGTTTGTATTATGCCACCTCTATAGTTCAGGATATGGGGTATTGGTTGCCTAGAATGTTAAAAAGTTAATACTCAACTTACCCGGTGTTAAAATGCCCCTCTAATGTTATTATGGTTTCTTGTGAATCCTTTTTTACTCTTTTTCAGGCAGTTGAGATCAAGAGTAATATATCAAGGTTTTCTGGTTTTGTGTGGCGTGACAATGAGGTAATTATAACCTTTATATATTAAGAAATTTGTGACTCATAACATGCAACTATATCATACGTTACAATCATAGGGTTTTTTTTTATAGTGAGTTCTTTAACTGATTTTTGCTTTTCTGATTGAAGTCCTTTGTCTGCCAAAGGTTCTAAAGTCCAAATATTGTCACTGCAGGAAAAGCAAATGATTAAAGTAAAAGAAAAACTTGACAAGTGTAATAAAGAGAAGTTACTGGAATTCTGTGATGTGCTTGACATAACAATTAACAAGGCAACAACGAGGAAGGTATGTTGGTTAAGCATTATTGATGCATTTTGACTAATACCATTTAACACAGCCCTATCATTGCTTATAAATTTCTACTTATGCAGGAAGATATTATTGCTAAGCTTACAGACTTTTTAGTTGCCCCTCATGCAACCACAACTGTGTTACTTGCAGAAAAAGAGAAGGTTTTCTTTATTCTTTTATGTTTCATTTTTTATCCTTATTATGGTAATTTCTTTCTACCTAGGCAACTATGTTCTGGTCACAATATTCATAGTATTTATGTTTTAATTATTATCAGCCCAGTAAGGGAACAAAGCGCAAGCGTGTTGTAAAACGGGGTTCATCAAGATCTGGGACAACTTCAAGACGTTCTGTGAAGGTTATATCTCTCCTTTAACTTCCGGAATGTGAAATATAATTTGTGTGTTTCAAAGTTAAGTCATGTCATATAATATCAGTCTTGCATTTGTTTGGATTGTGCAAATTTACCTCACTTTTGCTTGTTTATGCTCTCTGCATTGCATGTTTGCAACTCTAGATATCACAAAATTGTTCTTGTCCAAGTGAATGACTATTTGTTCTTATCCCATGTCAGTAACGGTGCATTTGATTCTCTAATTAATAGTGGAGAGGACAGTTAAAAACACTTGTTACAAGTTCTGTTATTAACATGGAAATATGATAATATGACTAACTAATTCATGCAGTAATACCTCAAGAATTTTGATATTTGTTTTGTTATTGTTATTAATTATTAATGTCTTAATTAAATTTGTACTAATCGATGATTATGAAATCAAATGAAAAAATAAGTTAGGCCATTATATTTCAAATGAAGGCCCAAAAAAAGCCCATTCATGGGTATCAACCCCCCCACCCCCCAACAAAAAAAAGCCACAAGTGTTGCAAAGCAAGAGGAATAGAGAGTAAAGTTTCCTGTTCAAAAAGAGAACAGAGCTGTAGTGGCATAGAAAGCCAAAGGGGTCAAACCATTCATGAGATCTCAAAGAGAAAAGGGAGATCGAGTGTTTTTGGAGAGGCTGAGACAACTTGGATTTAGGGATTCAGGTTCTGAAATCACTGGTTGTGGATCAAGTGAGATTAGTTCAGACCAGAGGACAGATCAGACCACTGAATAGGCTGCCAGCGACAGGAAGCTCTGGTCTGGGAGGGAGATAGGAGGCAAATGGTTGGGAGAGTGTTGCACAACCCTGAAGAAAATCTTGGTCTTTTCTTTCGGGTTGCACCACCCGACCCAAGAGAGGGTCTGAAACTTTAATAAGTTTTCCAATTTAATGGTCCCACAAGCAATCCTGGTGATGCTACTCAAATTCCAGGATTAAGGATCCTTGGTGTAAACAAACATGGAAGAAGCTAGAATCTTCTGGGATCATATGATCTTATTAGTAGAATTGCAATTTTGACAACATTGGTTTTAGGTTCAAATCTCTATTGCTATTATGGTCCCCAAAACAATAATTGTATTGGGATGAGCTCTTGGTAGTACTACTACTTTAGTATTTAATTGTTTGTTGATCATGTTCGTCTAATCCCATACTATCCAAAATATAGTATCAACACAACTACACAAGTGATATGTGCAGTTATAGTTTGTTTTTATTGGGAGCTTCTCATTAGTTATTTGTTTTGCTCAACTTTTCGGCATGTATTTTTCAGAGTCGGAAGAAAAACGAAGATTCTACAGTAGTGCGGAGAAAGAGTGCATCTGACACAGATGAGTCAGAGGAAGACGAGAAAGATGAAGAAAACGAGGAGGAAAATGAAAATGGTGTTGCTGACAAATCTGAGGATGAAACACCAGAGAAATCTGAAAGTGAAGACAAAAGTGATTCTGGGAGTGAATCTGAAGATATAAAAGAAAAGAAAAAACCTTCTAAAACATCATCCACAAAGAAAGAATCTGCTAAGAAAAGTAAAAATGAGAAAATTGCAGTTCCCAATAAATCTCGCTCACCACCAAAAAGAGCACCTAAGAAACCACCATCCAATCTCTTAAAGTCTGATGAAGATAGTGATGAAAGTCCAAAGGTCTTTTCAAGGAAGAAGAAAAATGAGAAAGGAGGAAAGCAAAAGACGTCAACACCAACTAAATCTGCCTCCAAAGAGAAAACTGGTAGATATCTTGAGCTCTCCTTTGTTATTGTCATTATTTCATTTGAAAATGTTCTGATTTGAATGCCTGATGTGTTCTAGTAAAATAATTTTTAGCTGAAACCAAATATTCAGGTATTACTAGACAGCACTTTTGTTTTTCCATTTTCATTAGATTAAATGCGAATGTTTTTAAATTGAAAAACTGATAATGATTTTGGTATAATCATCTTCATCCAATGTACATTATAAAAGAATTTCTGTTGTATCAAGCAGAAAAGGTTACTAGAGGAAAAGGCAAGAAGAAAGAGAAGTTGAGCCCCAGTGATAATCAGTTGCGTGATGCGATATGTGAAATTCTTAAAGAAGTGAACTTCAATACGGTAAGATTTTGGAACTACAATCTTGTATAATGTTGAATGTTAGCAGTAAAAGCCAACAAAAGAATATACTCAAAGTAGTAGAGATGAGAATGATGCATTGGATGTGTTGACATACTAGATGCAATAGGATTGGGAATGATTGCATTAGAGAAAGGTTGGGGTAGCTCCCATTGTTGAAAAAAATGGTAGAAACTTGCATGAGGTGGTTTGTGCATGTGGAGAAGAGTTGTAGAAGCTCCAGAATCTCCAGGAAAGAGACTAGATCAGATGGAGGGTGGAGATCAAGAAAAACTATTGGAGAAACGAAAACGGGTTTTAAGGTCAATAATTTGATTATAAACATGATTTATGACAAAACATGATGGAATTGTTTGATATATGTAGCTGTACTAGCTGACCCCAGCCAGTGGGAAAAGGCTTTGTTGTTGTTTGTAATACATATATGAAGTACTGCAAAACTACTTTTTGGTTTATTGTTCTACTTCATAAATGTATCTTTCTTAACTGAGATGCTGTCAAAATTCTCCTTGAAAGCTTGACAAAAAACCCTAGGTTAAGATTAAACATGTGCAGTACATTCCTGTTAGGCTGGAATGTGGCAGCAGATTTGCTTCATTTCAAACCTTGTAATATTTTTTGCATCTACACAAGTCCTTCATATTGCAAGTGGAATTTGTAGAATTCTTGGATGTAATATTGAATGTTGCAAATTTCATTTATGATGATGTTGCTACAATGTAGTAATGTACTACTTTGTCATAGTGCAGCCATGGCTATAAAAAGATAGTGTCTATGGCCATGAACCAGACATTGTAGCGATAAAGATAGTGTTTATCGCTATAAAAAGATAGTGTCAATAATTCATTCAGTGTCTACTGAATATTCTGTCTTAACTAAAATTAAAAGCCATTTTTTCTCTTTTTGCAGGCCACATTTACCGACATTCTGAAGAAACTTGGTACGGATCCTTTTTACTTTTTTGCTCAAATACATAATTTTTAGTTATACCTTTTCTCAGTTGCAACTATGAGAGTAAGTGCTACTTTTGTGCCTTTGAGAACGAATGACTTGTATTATCCACAAACCTGAATTACAATTCACAGGAGCTCTTTCCCTTGAATGATCTAGGATTTTAATTTTAAGGATGTATAGTTTATATAGTCTTATCATTTACAAATATGAACGTTTGTAAGAATTTGACAATTCATGAAAATGAAAAATATTAGATCATAACTCAAAATTAAACGCCTAACAAAATTGCTATTCGTTTTTCAGCTAAACAATTTGATATGGATCTCACTCCGCGAAAGGCATCTATAAAATTCATGATTCAGGAAGAGCTGACAAAACTAGCTGATGAAGCAGATGAAGAGGACGGAGAAGAGGATGCTGAGAAAGATGCAGCCCCATCTACAGGCCAAGAGGTTGAAGCTTGATTGAAGAGTAGACTTCTTGGAGATAGGTTTAGCAAGGTACACTATAACCCTAGTTATGCATGCTTCATCTGTACACTATGTTGAGTGGAAGTGGCTATAACTTACTCTTAGCATCCATCCAATCTGAAGAGAACAAACTTGTATTTATCAATTTAGGCTTTTGATGGGCTGCCGGTGTGCAGCTTCTTGTTTATATATCAACAGAATTTGTAGGGTGTTAAACTGTTCGTGAATACTACTGACCAAAACTGCACCAGTCTCAAGAATCTGTCTCTAGTTTAATAAACATTTTACCTTAGAGGTTGTCACCTTTCCGTGCATATTGATAATGATAACTACTATCGGGATAAAAGTAATTATCTCGGGTGACAAAAGATGCTCGTTCATTAGCAGTAGCTGCAATAAATGCTGTGCAGGAGTGATGATGATCCGGTAACTCTAATCATTTCATGGTATATGCTGTGTTACAATTTCAAAAGTGAACACCGAATTTGTCCTTGATCAATGTCAAAAGTAGGATACATTAGTCTAATACAGAAACAAACTTTACATTAGTCTTCAAAATTTACAAATATTTATCATATTATTTTTTTAGAATTTAATTTATATATACTATTAGGCCTCGTTTGGTGGCCACGATATAATAGGAAAAGATATATTACTAACTTATTCTATTGTCATTCATTATTTGTTGCCTCACAATAGGATGTGATAATTATCCTAGGAGAGTTGGTTTATAGGACAATAATATAAGATAATCTCTTTATATATGTGAAGAGGAATTCACATACTCTTAATCAAAGTTGTCATAATCGAGATTTTACGTAAAATTATGGAGGTTTCGTAGAATCGAATCATAAGAGTCTACTTCAGACAAAAAAATAAATAAATTACCTATATATAAATATGAAACAATGACATAACTAATTTTGTCAAATTAAATGAGTGCAATTATAAATAAGGGATACTAAAAAATTCGAAATAACAATTGAAATATTAAAATTGATAACACAAGTAAAATGTATTAATAAAAAAAAATAGTGTAAATAGCAAGATAATTTTTAATATAAAAAAACTGAGCAAGAAGTTGTATTAAACAATAAAGGGGTGCAGGAAGCAAATCTGGCCCAAATAAAAAAACCTAACCCTCCCATATAAAAGCTTCCTTTCGCTGCAGCTTCTTCTTCTTCCTCTCTGCACTGCGCTGTGCTGCATTTGGTCCTCTTCTTCTTCAGCTGCTGCACTGCATCCTCTTCTTTTTCCGTTTTTCGAAGCCAGGGGAGCACGGAGCACAGACCCAAGCCCCAAAACGACGCCGTTTTCACTTTCGATGGACTCGCAAACTCAAAGCAAACTCGCGATTTTGCATAGAATCGGACGATTCTAATGTAGACTCGTACGAGTCTACTCCAAAACCGATTCTGCTTCCGATTTTAATCGCAGGGGTATTAAACTTGTACAAACTTACGATTTTGCGAGTTAAATCGCGATTTTGATAACCATGCTCTTAACCATCCAATTTTGTTTTTACTCCTCACTCACGTGACTTCTTTTTCCCCCAAACTTATGCATTTTTTTTTCTCTCTTCCCTGCTCACAAAATCCTATCTATGTCTTCGTTTCACCTTCTTTATCATCAGAATTCATGAAATCTATTGTTGATTATGCTAGGTGCCCATAATCCAATTCTCCATTGCATAAAAAAATTTAACGTCTTGGCTAAAAAAAATAATCAACGTCTACTCCTTTTGCTGCAAGAAAAAAAGAAAACTTTAGGAATAAAAACACAAATTAATCACAACCTAGTACTTTAAAAAGAAAGAAAAAACACTGTTGACTCTGTTGACATAACATCAATTAAATAAAATAGCTTTGGGTGTTCGATCAGAGGACACTTAATTGGAGTATGGACTTTGCCATTATTAAAAGAAGTAGGGAAAATAAGGGTTAAAGGGAGTTGTGTTTCTTTAAAAAAATGTAAGAATTCAATAGAATTACAAAGTACCATGAATGATGCGTGAGGTGCAGAGAGATGGAATGAGCAAACTGGAGAAGGAAGATGAAGTAGCGCAGTAACATTTTGGGAAAGAAAATTATCACGTGAGTTGGGAGTGGAAATTAAATTGAACCAAGAATAAATGAAGGGTGAAGATTGAAAGTAATTTTAAATATTTACTCTTAAGTAAATGGATTCTTCCTCTTTCTATATATTTATTGTAATATACATGGGATGTTTCAAATGAAAAAACTTTTAAAATAAGAAATAAAAATAATTGATTTTAATTTTTAATTATAATTAAAAGAAATTAATGATGGATATCAAAATTTCAATTTTAGCCAGTCATGTTTCCTTATCTTCCTCTTAGTTTCCCTCTTTTCTCGAATTCATCTTCTCTATGTTACCCCCTCCTTTCATGGGAGATGAATAACCCCCGATAAATATTTCCAATGATAAAAGTTTAAATTCAAAATTCTCGTAACTGCAAAAACTTTGAGGTTTTCCAATCCCACAAGTTCTATAGTAACAATTTGTTAAATAAAATTTCGACTACTTCATCATCTACATTTCCCTCATCACATTAGATTACCTTCATTGTATGGCAGAATTGTAGGCCGCAGCCACAAGTGCGGGAAGAAACAGGAATAACAGGCAACAACGTGAACATGGAATCGTGAAAGGAGCAGATGAGTAGGCATGACAACGGGGCGGTTGGGGGCGGTTTTTGTGTATACCACCCCCGCCCCCGCCCCTGCCCCCGAAAACCGACGGGGGTCAAAAAATTGCCCCCAACCCTGCCCCCGACGGGGATTGGTTTTCCCTGCCCCGCCCCCGCCCCCACCCCCACCCCCAAAATGCACTTGTAAAATTAATGTTACAAATTTAATAAAAAGCAATAATCATAGCTAAAATATTAACGAAACCAAGTCTCAAATGTATGTAATTAGAATAAAATTTTAACATTACATGCAGTGTTCATTGCTTGAAAATAAATCTCAAATATAACTCCTAATTTCTCAATCATTATTCATTCCTCCAAGTGGGTGGTGCCAATTCCCATCATATCACTTGCATAATCACCTGGATAAACCATAAACCGAAATTATAATATAAAGAAGAAATTGATCATTTAAAAAATTACATTCTTATATGGCATATACCTTCATCATCTGAAGCTATCTCATTAACCAAAGTAATACTTTCTGCAAGAATTTTAGATTTCAAATTACCTATATCAAATATAACATAATGTAAATAATTAGTTATCAAATTAAAAATAAATAGTCATCTAATAAGATAAATAACTTAAGTATTCAAGACATTACCATCAGTTTCAGCATTCAATAACCAACTTCTAGTGCACATCAATGCCTCTAAAGTAGTCCAATGAAGTCGACTACGATGAGGACTTAAAATTTGGCCACCGGTACTAAAAGCAGATTCAGAAGCTACTGTTGATATAGGAATAGCTAAGATATCCTTTGCAATAGCTTGAAGTGTTGGATACTTGAGACCATTCGACCTCCACCACCACAAAATATTAAAATCACTAGATCTTGGTAAAACATCCTCTTCTAAATAATGATCCAACTCTGTTTTAGCATGAGAACATTTGGCCTTTTTTTTCCTCGAAACATACTTATCAAATTCAGATAATTCA